>CAJPEX010000446.1:0-101650 GCA_905338405.1 Notodromas monacha
TGGTGACGAAAGGAAAACCCGTTTTAAACCGAACCCGTCTGGCTCACTAATCTTATCTCCGGAAACGGCATTACCGCAAACTTTGCACAACCTTTTCAAAAATATTTCCGCGCCGACGAGTCAATTGTCGAATCTTCGAAACGCCTTTTTCCAGCTGGTGAATGGATGTAAAACCCCACTAACGATACAAATGGCAAACATGATAAGATCCTGCGATTTTGCCACAGTTCGACACTTTCGTTAAAACATGCTCAACTGATGCAAAATAAAAAAAAACGTAAATATTCGCAATCGCGGTTTTCGCGTAAATCACGTGAAAGGTACGAAAGTAGGTCTTTCGCAAAGACCAAGTCAATAAATTCGATGGACCACGTCAATATTTTTCTGTTCATCAGTGCAGAACACAAACTGATTTGAACGAATCGTGGTCATTTCAAGTGAAGAATCATTATTTTTCATGTTTGGAAAAATTGGCAAACCTGGTGCTGGCAGCAATCCTCCTCCGTACGTCATGGGTTGAACCAGGTGACAATGTGAAGAGGATGTGTTTTGTCACCGTGAGGAAAACAACTTCGAATGGGGGGGGGGGGGGGGCGTCAGAATGTTGCCTTGTGGAATTGGCACAGATTGAGTTACGCCAAAGGCTGGGGGGTATGATGAGAGCTTCAACCTCCAAAAAAAACCTAAAATGGGATACACGGTCCTTAACGCCCTTCTATCCTCGCTCCCCATGCAGCTGATACCGCTCGAAAATTTCTGGAGGGATGCGGCATGGAAATTAATTAATTTTGCAGTACAGTACAGATATTGCAGTACTGGTAGAGGCACAGAAAACATTTTTGGCTGCATTGGTTTTTGGATGGTATTTTTTTTCTAAAGCATGGCCAGGTTTAGCAAACAGATTAGATCAAAAATTTGGATGAGTGGGTGCATGCATACATGTTGGATGTCTAGTTTTATTTTGCAGAGTGTGTTCTCTCATTTGTTTTTGTCATTGGTTTGTCCTTTGACTTCAAGCAATCAATAAGCAATGAGCGCATATACATAGACAGGTGGATATCTTTATAGACTTTGAGGTCCAGAATTGGACAAGACTGGTCAGACCCAGATCTGACCTGGTTTTAAAAGCTTAGATAAGATTAGTGAGCCAGACGGGTTCGGTTTAAAACGGGTTTGGATGCGGGAGTCTTGGTTGTGCCTTGTGAACGCTAAAAAGTGGCAAATAAAGTGTTCTGTTCATTCATTCATTCAAGCATGGCAGGTTAGCTGTACTGGCAGTTCTGACATTTTCCAAGATGTAGTGGTAGGAGTATATAGCATTAGTGTGGAACTTTGTCAGTAGGGCAGTGTAAAAATGTCAATAAAGTTAGCGCTGAAGTTAAGTCAGTGCCAATAAAACCCATCAACCTGATGCATCTAACATAGCTCATCTAAAATAATATAACCAAACTAATCTAACCTGGTCATCAAAATCCTGCCATTTCTTCTTATTACAGTAGCAGGTGACGTGACGTTTGAAACAGTTGTGTGTTGAAAACAGTTGTGTGTTTTTACTTTCTTGTCCATAACCCTTGGGCAGCAGTGCCAGGATTTATCCAGGAAAATTTGTGCCCCAAGGAGTAAAAAAGGTGGAAAAAAATGATTAGAAGAGTCTGAAGTCGGGAAAAATCGCAAAATTTTCTTAGCATTCCTGCAGAAATATTTGCAAGAAAAAGGGGGGAAATTACTGTTGGGTGGCATTTTTCTGCATTCCTGTTGTAGGGCATTCCTGCTGTAGGATAAGCATTGAGGAATTGCCAGGACAATGACTTTCTTTTTGCACGATTTTTCCTAACTTTGGCTACTCAGCCAAAGATGCACCTTTGCTTAAACTGAAATGCTGAAGCCTGAAAAAAGCACTGCTGTGGGATGAAAAAGAACCCACCGCCACCCAAGGGTTAAATGATGTGCTGCGCAAAGTCACACACTGCACTGAGTTATGCAAAAGCTTTTAAAACCAGGTCAGATCTGGGTCTGACCAGTCTTGTCCAATTCTGGACCTCAAAGTCTATAAAGATATCCACCTGTCTATGTATATGCGCTCATTGCTTATTGATTGCTTGAAGTCAAAGTATGATGTTATCCTTGCTGAATACAAGAATAAAAACTCACATTCTTTCATAAGAAACTACTGTGGAGTATTCACTTGCCATAAACCCAGCAATAAAGATTATAAATCTCCCCTTTTGATTAAGTTGTTATACCTAAATAAAAAGTATGAAACAACAGTAAATTTTCAAGTAAGAAGACTGAAGAGACGTCTTGAAATCTTTTTCTTTATTGAACATCTGATTGTAATTCTGATAACAACCAAACCTAACTTATACAGTACCGCATAGCATAAACTAAACAAATTGATTGAACCTAACTTATTTAATTCATCTATAACAAAGCTTATCATATATAACTGATTTCATCTAGCCTAAGCTACAGAAAAATAAATAAGAACTTACATGATTTTGACTGATCTTACTCAATGACGCCTAATCTTGCATGACTTTTTCAACATACCCTAGCCTAACTTTTGAAATATTGCTTTGATTTTCCTCTTTTACTTTTGATCTCTCTGGACCCATGATCCATATGATTAGAATAAGTCTTTTGATCAGATCACACCCGAAGACATAGAGCGGAACGCGCAAGATGACAGAGGAAGCAGGGTTGCCAACGCAACGCGCGCTCCCAGCTGGAGACTCCACCTCACGTAAACATACAATAAGAACTTCCGCATTTTTTCACGATTCTTCATGAAACTTTTTCTCTGCCATGGAAGAGATCATGAAGTTTCCACACACCAAAAAAAGCGTCCATCTCTACCCGAACCTCCCAATGACCTCAAAAAAAACAAAAACAAGAAAGATGACCAAGCTGACTCACGTTGGCAGGGATAGGATCCAAGCGCCGACGCTCGCCGCCAGGGGGCGTCCTGGTAGAACGGTTTGCACCGTTGGCAGTCGTCTCCCTCGGTGTTGTGCTGGCAGTCGCAGATGAGTGCTCGTTCCCCGGCTTCGTTGATGCCGTCTATGCACTCCGGGGCATGGCCATTGCACCTACACCTACCGCCGATGGTCAAGTCGGAAATGGCGAAGAAGTAGGACTGCAACACGCTCTGCTTCCCGTACATCTCGTCCCGAAAGGTGTTCATCTTGTCCAGCGTGATCTTGATCTCGGTGGCTGTGACCCATTCCTTGTTGCGAAAGGGGGGAAGGAAAAGGGAGGGAAAGTTGATTACAGGACCAGTTAAATTCCATCGCAACGAATTCCGATAGTGAGACCCCTATAGATGTGGACATTATTGGTGCATCAAGAGTGTCCCTAAGTTGAATTGTCCCAAAGTCGAGTCTTGTTTTCCCATAAACTTACATTATATGATTTTCAAATGGTGTTTTATGGAAGAAATATTATCCGGAATTCCATGAAAAAAATTGTGTTTGACACTTGAATTTGATTCAGTGAATATATTTTCAACCCATTAAGAACACTTGCCCTGAGTGGGGAGCTATTTTTGCTGTGACCCCACAGTAGGTGCACACCAGGTTCACAACTGGAGCATATGGGATATTCTGGGGGTACAAGTGTGCACTCCTGTAGAGGAAATTTTGCTACCATTCCAGGGTTACACTTGGTGCACAAATGTGAAATAACAGGAGCATCACACAAATGCACCAACTGTAACCTTGGAGTAACTTATTTGTTTACAAATGTGACCCTGAGTAATCCTTGTGTGAACACACAATTGGTGCATATGGGGATATGCATGTGCAACAGAAGAACTTTGGTACACTTCAGGTGCACAGCAGGGTCACTGTGTAGAATTACAAACAAATCCCCAGTGTGCACCAATTTCCCCACTCGGGATTATGGAGCATTGAATAGTATGCCACTGTACAGTTCATTGAAATGTTGGTGTCTGTAAAGATAACATCCAAGTCACAAAAAGAGAAGGAAGTCCCTCTGTGCTACAGGAAATTTTTTTTAATTAGCTGAATAGATGGGAAAGTAATGAGAGAAGTACCAAAGAATTTTTCTTACATAGATCTTAGGGTTGGAAATATCTGTTCATTGCAAGTAAGCCTAATAAAGGTCAATTTTCCTAAAATGTATTGGCAATTTTATCATGCAATGTCCTCATGTTGAGTCAGTGTCCATATGTTGGGCCTTTTTTTGTCATTTTGCATTAAAAAATAAATATCCCTATGTTGAATTGTCCCCATGTAGATGTACGTGAAAATGTTCTGTCAGAAAAAAATAAGAGCCACGACTTACTTGACATTAAAAGAATGATGAAATTTGTAAACAATTCATCAAGAAAATCATTCACATTGACTATTCACACAATATTCCTTGACTCAAGAGAACTTGAATCAATTTTATAGAGTCCCTTCAGATTTGACTCGGAAATGAGTTTCAAACTTTCAACTCCTGTATAATACGGTATGTTGAAGGGCCGCTTATTTATAAGGAAAAATCAGTAAATGTGTCCAACATTCTCTCATTTGATAATTTTCCAAAAACAATACGAGGGGTTGTCTCAGTCGGATATTTCTGAAGTAGGCGTGATTGTAAAAAAAAAAGTTTGACATAGCTCTTGGCATTATTCTAAGGTTTCGGGATTTCATCTCCGGACTTTGAAAAAATATCAGTTTACTGCATGATTATAACTTATAAGTGAAAACTTTCCAATTACAGACCGAGTTCTCCGCCCAAGTCACAAGGAGCAAATATTTTTCAGGCCATTTAAATAATGATAAGATAATACAGGCGAACCTTGATAACCCAAACCTCCCAAAGTCTTATACCCCACTAAGACAAATTTTTTTTTCAAATCCCTTGTCTGAATCCCCTTAGAAGCAGTACATTAAAACCCTCTGTAAGTTAAAGGCTTTTCCCCTCGAACTTGGTAAGTTGAATTTTCTGCAGCCTGATGGCTATTATTTTCTTGACAAAAGTAAGAAAACAGCTATAAAAACAGAAATGGATGTGTTTTTTAAAGAAGTGAAAGACTAGATTGCTGGGCAAATGAACCCCTGCCTACAAGTTCAGCATCTGTGACAGGTCCCTAAGACCTCACCACAAATATTGGTTTATAGTAAAATAAACTGTTAAGCACAATTGGCCATTTGTGGACTGAGGGTTTCAAACTCCTCTACGTCTGTGTATATCCAAGTCCACAAATGTTCTCAACCAAAATATGTCACACACAAATGCAGGTCTTATCTCTCCAAAGTTCATAGCAGGATTGAGATTTCTTCTGATGATTTTGCACAGGTCCAGGTCCTCCCCAGTGAAAAGCTTCTCCAAGGCTTTCACTGGGGTGTGACTAATTTTCTGTGTGTATATTTCTCAATAATTCCTTTGATCAATTGATGACTCACTTGATGGAATGATTAATGGAATGATCATTATATTCAGGGTTGATTGTGTTTGGAATTCTTTCAAAATATGTTTTTATTTATGTTAGTATTTTCTGGAATTTGTTTTCTCATACGATGTGGAATTTTGTACTCTGCATTGTACTTTTTGTGCCTGTTGTACCTTGCGCCATGGGCAACGTCTAGTCAACCTGCAACAGCATCCTTCCAACTCATTCAAGAAGCAATTTAAGCCCCAGAATACCACCATTTACAACTTTGGGCAATTTTTCTATGTTTCTCAGAACAAAAGAGCATTGTATTGTAGATCAAAACCTCTATAATTCAAAACCTCCCTAAGGCAAATTTTTTTGCTGGCCCCTTGAAATTCAACTTAGAGGGGTTCAACTGTAGTAAAAATAATTTAAATTTTTATTTTGGAAAAATTATGGATATCAGCTGAATCACGCCCATCATTCAACCACTCTGGAAAAAAGAAGAAAGAAACAAACAGAAACCAAAACGCACTTGTAACTCGTCGCTTTCCTCGAACTTGTGCTTGTTGGGCTGTCCTTCGAGTGTGCCAAAAACGGCGTCCCCGCCGCTCAAAGGCACAATATCCGAGTACGTCGATGTGCACAATGCCCTTGGAGAACCCACAACCAGGCTGGTTAGCTTTTCATCAACGCCGTAGTTGTCCCTGCAGGACGCACTGAAGAAGTGGAACGGAACCCAGGGACTGTCCCTGGAAACCCGTTTGTAGATGGCGAAACTGTCGGGACGAGATGACTGGAACTTGACTGCGATATACACCAGTCTAAACGACTTGCCTGTGAAGACAAAAAAATGGAGAGAGAAAGAGAGAGAGAATGCAGAAGAAAAATTTTTGAGTCATAAATTCCCTCTTATTTGAATTATCTTCGGTATTTGGAACAGGCCGAAGAGGAAAGAATGAAAATGTTTCAGGAAAACCCCCCTGGAGTAATCAAGAACCCAGGGGTGCCCAAATTATTTTCATCAATTTTCCAGAGGTCACCATTTTTAAGGTTCCAAATTTTTTCCTTTTAAAGAAAAAATTCCAAATTTAATTCAGTGTCATGCATTGAATCACAAGCAGAGCCTTATGAACTTTCCGTAGGAACGGGGGGGGGCAATTTGAATCTTTAAATTCATCTTTCAATGCATATATTTTAATTGTGGTGGCTGCCGCAAAGGGCTTTACATGAACTTGTCATGAGCTCCACTATTAATCCAAGGAAATGAGGAAATGGTTTCAGGAAAATTCAAGAAAAAATCTATGTATTCATCAGAAAATATGAGAGGACTTCTTTTAATCATTTGAGAAAACACTTTTGATGTACCATGTGCTTTGTACCAAAGCGGCGTAGCTCCAGCATCCGGCTGCAACCGGACAAGAAAATTTGTTGCATTTCTGAGGCCAGTGAGCCTTGCAAAAATCCCGTTTTGGCAAGAATCACGGAGCCTCACTCAAGGACTAGAAGTGGTCATCACTTCTTTGATTTTCCTGAAATTGGCCAATCCTGAGCCAGTTCCTGACCCATTCCAAGCAACTTGGTTATAAAAACCTTCATTCCTCTTTGAGAGGAGAAGTCAGAAACTAGTGTTAAAGGGCCTTTTCACTTCAATTACCTCATTCAATATTCTGAGCTAACCAACCAATCTTACAATTGACTCTGCCATTACAACCATTCAATTAACAGGCAATTGATGATCTGGGCAATGAGAATGAACTCCTCTGAAAAGAGTTTGAGTTCGAATTCAAAACTTGCATTCTGATGGCTGCACAATTAAATTCCTTTGTCTGGGATCCAATAGACCCATGACACCATGTAAATAATTCCATGAACGTTGTGCTGGCATTGAAGATCTCCGTCACGCACTCAACACTTCTCAACACTAGCCCAACCCAAAAAAAGAAAGCTAATACGAACTCTCAAGATAGAAAGAAAACAGGTGTTGACAAATTAAACTTTAAAAAGAAAATTTCAGGATGCTAAACCTCGCAAGATTTACTCTTTCCAATTACATTACTTCCCCTTCCTTTCTCAAATCATTTCCATTTGAATTCCACGTCAATCGTTGTCTTCAAAAAATGCAGGGAGGTTTTCTTGAGCCCGTGAGGTTCGAATTATGGGGTTTCCTACTTCAGAGATGAACATGCGACTAAAACAATCAAGTACATTTATTCCCACATTCAAATTTTTAGCATTCGAGCGATCTGTGACTCTCGTAGTAGTTGTAGAAAAGAGGATCAAGTTGAGGAAGTCCGACTATCTTGAGAGTTCGTCAGTCATAGGCACAAACAAATCCACGAGCCAAAAAAATTTGCAACAGACAAAAAGAATAAGGCATTCAGTAATATTTCGTTATAACTAACTCCTGGTTTCCTAATGAGACTCTTGAATCATTGAGCATGTAGGACTGAAATTTCATGGGAAACGGGTTGAACAATGCTAAAAAGTACTTTCACAACAGAAATTTGAACAATTGCCATCATTGACAATTTATTTAGATGAAATAATAAAGAAAACTCGAATCATAAAAAGCAATTCTCTTATTCAAGACCTTCCCTTCCACAAATTTCCTGAAAACAATTATACACATTAAAGTTTCATACTTACTACAATGCTAAATTTTCTGCACAATAAGATTAGCATCTAAATTTTTCAAGTCTTTCAATTGTGCACAAGTTGGTTTTTCCCACTTTGTGACGATTAGTAAATATTTTATATGGCCCCTGCACATATATAATGAAAGAAAAAAATAGTTACACTAAGATCATGGAGAAAAATTAATTTGTTTCAACGAAATTTATGCAACATTCTCCCCATGAAGAAACTGCTAAGACTACGAAAAAAAAGCGTCAAGAAAGATTTGTTGCAAAGGAATTTCACTGTACTCTACAGTGAGACCCCGAGATGCGGACATAATTGATGCATCAAGAGTGTCCCTAAGTAAAAATGTCCCTAAGTTGAATCTGCTTATCCCATATTCTTGCATTATACTCGTATACTTTTCAATTTGTATTTTATGAAAGAAACATTCATCAGAATTCCATGAAAAAAAAATTTCCGCCAATTGAAATTTATTCAGTGAATATCCTTCAACTCAACAGGAGCATTTGGGCATTGAATACTGTACATCTGTATACAGTACATTGTTATGCATCTGTAAAAGCAACACTCAAGTCACAATTACAGAGAGAAGGAAGTCCTTATATGCTGGGGGTTAATGTTTTTAATCAGCTGAATGGATGGGAAAAAGAAGGGCAAAATACCAAAGTATTTTTTTTATAGATCTTAGGGTTGGAAATATTTGTTTCTAAAAATTCAACCTGATGAAAGTCAATTTTCCTGACACTTATTGGCAATTGTATCATGTAATGTTCACATGTTGATTCAGTCTCTGCATGTCAGGCATTTTTTATGCCTTTTCTATTGGAGAAAAATTCCTTATGTTCAAGCGTCCGCATGTCGAGGTGTCAGCATGTGAGGGTCTCACTGTGTTTGGTTTCTTCCTGACTTTTCAAAAGACAGCAAATTGCTTTTGGATCCTGCTCCTCAAGTTTCTTACACTTAGGAATTTGACGGGAGATTCTTGAGCTGGGTTTGCTGACTTTTTACAAGTTTCCAACGGGATTTGACTTTTATCTAATGAATAGACGGTTCAAAGAACCAAATGAGGTCATCCAAAGCTGCGCGTAAGAGGATCAAGGTCACTTTTCTCCATCGACTTGGTCGATCGACAGACAAGAAACTTGACACCCGTGTCAAGACCGAGAAGATGCTTGGTTCTTTCTCACCACACATCCCATACACTCGCAAACAAAGAAACGAACAAAAAATAAATTTAAGAGCACGAACGCAAACGAATCGTTCAGACCTTTTATAAACATTTATCTTCCGAAATTTGCGTTACGTTTTATACTTTTCTGTACTTCATTGTACAGTATTTGGAATCTCCGGAATTGTGCTGTTCCATCCTTCGTCTGTGCCTCGATCGAGGTTCAAGCAAACGAAGAAAGAGAGACAGCGACTCCTGTCTTTATTTCGTATTGAAGTTTTCAAACATTTAGGATCTTCCAACGTATGATGCTTTATATCAATTGCCAATTAGTAAGAGTATCAGCTGCGATCAATTGCTGATGATACTGAAACGGTACAACAGCAATTGATGCCTTCGGAACCCACAAAAACATCGATGAAAAAATCCCTTCTAAATTTCGTAAAATCCACAAATTCCAAAAAATCGGATACAGTGAGACCCCCACATGCGGACACCTCTAAATGGGGACTATTCAACATAGGGACATTTATTTTTCAATAAAAGAAATCATAAAAAGGCCCAACATAGGGACACTGACTCAACATGACGACATTGCATGATAAAATTGCCAATACATTTTAGAAAAATTGACCTTTATTAGGCTTAATTGCAATGAACAGATATTTCCAACCCTAAGATCCATGTTAGAAAAATTCGTTGGTACTTTTCCCATCATTTTCCATCCATTCAGCTAATTTAAAAAAATTACCTATAGCACAGATGGACTTCCTTCTCTTTTTGTGACTTGGATGTTATTTTTATACAGATGCCAACATTTCAATGATCTGTACAGCAGTATACTATTCAATCCTCCAAATGTTCTTATTGGGTTCAAAAGATATTCACTGAATCAACGTCAAGTGGCAAAAAAAAAATTTCATGGAATTCTGAAGAATATTTCTTCCATAAAACTCCAATTAAAAATCATATAATGTAAGTCTATGGGAAAACAAGACTCAACTTTGGGGCAATTCAACTTAGGGACTCTCTTGATGCAACAATTATGTCCTCATCTGGGGGTCTCACTACTGTAGTTTTTAAGCTTTCATTCATGCCAACTAAAAGAAGAAAAACATTTCAGGAAAGAAGAAAGAAAACGTCTTTAATGCTCGTATGGTGCCAGAATTTTCTTGCATTCTTGGATCACTACTGATGAGTGACGAGCGCAAACAATTTAAATAACTCCCAAATTATTCATGCGATGGTCTAAAAAAAATTAACCTGATTGAATCCTTAAATTTATTTTCAACTTTGACAACTTCCAAACGTATGTTTCATGAAAAAGATGAGCATGTGAGTAAGATATTTAGGTGCATTTATGCCACGAAATGTGAGTATCTATAAGCTGATGATGCTTCCCGTCAAGAAAAAAAAATGCTGGGTTCCTCAAGTCACGGAGTACTAAAGTACTTTATGATCATAAACAGGACATTATGACCTAAATCCAGTACTAAGACATTGGGTTCGAAAAAAGCTCTGATTCACTCTCTGGAACAGTGTTCCCCAACCCATGGTCCGCGGACCAGCGCCGGTCCGCAAACTTATTTTTTTGCCAGTCCGCGGGAAATTTTCTGCAGCAAAATAAATTGAGAAAAAAAGCAATGAAGTCTGTCATCTTCATCTGAAACCTTGGAAAAACAAATGGTAGTTGAAATTATCCAAAGAAGACTTAGGTTGGCTTTTCTCTTAATTACGCTTGAAATGAATTATTTTACTTATTTCAGTCTGAGAAACCTTTCTTCAAGCCCACCTTTCTGATTTTTTTTAAACATTCCACTGTACTCCTGCTTCATTGGATCTCCATTTTTGCAACAAAAAACGCGGAAAATTTTTAANCCCCCCCCCCCCCCCCATTTAGTGCCAACCTTGCACAGTGCCACAAATTTCGCTGGTAAAAATTATCCTCAATTATGTAATGTTCTTGAGGAAACCCCTGGTTTAGTGCCAACTCACTTAGGGCCACACAAAAATCTGTGTCATGTTCAAAAATTGGGCAGAAATTGAAGTACTTCAGGCATTTTTCCTACAATACCATTATAAGACACTTAACTGAGAATCACATCCCCATCATGCTGAGATAAAACTCAGGAGTGAAGAATTATCAGTGAAACTGTCCTAATAAATGTGAAGAATCTACTCTTGCATTTTCATTATTGAAAAATATTTCTTGTTACTTGATACACCTCCTTCATTGAGAAAAAAAATTGAAAGCTTTTTTGAAAACATTGGTGATTACTTAATGATGGCACTTTCTATAAAAATAACTCAAATGTGCACAAAATCTTGAGGAATATCTGTGATCTTTTGCTTGACAGCATATGTTTAAAAATCGAATACATTCTGTCTTGATGTATATTTGAAATAAGGTCTGAAAAAGTACAGAGAGACCCCCACATGTGGACACCTTGACCTGCGGACAATTTAACATAGGGACACTTATTTTACCATAAAGAATGAATAAAAAAGGCCCAACATGAAGACACTGACTTGACTTGGAGACATTTTGTGATAAACTTGCAAATACTGTACTATACATTTCAGGCCAAATTCCAAGAAACAGATACAGTACATCATTTGAGCTTCAAAATATTCATTTTGGTTTTTCTCTTATAAAACACCTTGACTGGCTTAAAAATTATGTGAACAAGCTTTTTTTTTCTATGATGGAAACCCTGAACTGGACCTCTCACACCCTATCTCTCTCTCATTCTCTCTCTCATTCTCTCTCTCATTCTCTCTCTGATTCTCTCTCATTCTCTCTCTCATTATCTCTCTCACACTCTCTCTCACTCTCACACAATGCAATTTAGTGCCACCCTCACATAGTGCCACAAAATGTGCCAGGACAAACAGTGGCACTACATCGGGGTTTAATTTTACCCCGATGTAGTGAGGTTACTATGTGGTAATAATAATAATACTGTAATAATAATAATAATAATAATAATAATATAAAAAAAGCAAAATGAACTTATTCATTCGATGTGAATGTGCTTCTCACCGAGGTTGATGGTCAGGTTGACCTGGGGGATGGCGTTGTCCTCGGTGAAAAGCGGGATGCGTCGGTTGTCGGCGTCCACGCCTTCGAACATGGTCTCCGACTGCCACCAAGTCGGGCGGTCCTGGTTGTTGAAATCGGTCAGGTAGTCCGGGCCATGGGACAAGGCGTCCACGCTGTCGTCGCAGATTTCACACGACCGACTCGAGTCGAACCACGAGACCTGGTAGCAGTACTTTTGCGGCCCGCGGCGTCCGCACGTGTTGGTCGCCTCTATTCGGGATCCGTAGGCCGCGTTTGAAAACGGAGGGTAACAGTGCTGGGGGTAAAAAAAATAAATAAAGAAATAAATATAAATAAATACAAAGGGAAGAAAAATTGTAGGGTTTACTATTTGAAAAGAACACGGCTGGGTTCGAATTACAGTCGTCAAACCTCTTCAAGTCGAATTTCAAAGGGGATAGCAATACAGTATAATACTGTATCGAGTCAGTTTTCGATGGGGATATAAGAAAGAAAAATGACGGGAAAATTTTAACCGGGGATATTCTCGGCCTTGAACTTCTGCTTCTTAAATGAGGCAAGGGTTCATTTGCCCAATAAGTCTTTTTCAAAAACAATTCTTTACAATTTACGGTACTTTTCTTTTTCCTGTGTCATAACAGCCAAAAGGCCACCCAAAAATTCGAATTATTTATTGGTTTGAGGGGAAAATCCTTCGAGTCGCGGAGAGGTTCTAGAAGATTTCAGAGAAGGACTAGAAAAATTGTCGAAATAGGGACGTATTCGACTTGGGGATGTTCGGGTTACTGA
The DNA here is from genome assembly GCA_905338405.1 of Notodromas monacha. NCBI lineage: Eukaryota > Metazoa > Arthropoda > Ostracoda > Podocopida > Cyprididae > Notodromas > Notodromas monacha. Next base: position 13,048 of record CAJPEX010000446.1, read on the forward strand.
GATTCGACTGCATCATACTGTTGCATAAGTATTTGTTCCTTTGTTTCATAGATGTCGCCAGCTCCTAACCAAATTGAGTTAATCCTAACCTAACCTACATTGTTTTGAAAAAAATAATAAAAAATACGGTGATAACTGGTACCAGCGCAATTCAGGCAATAATGTCCCACAAGAGGAAAACATTTTCGGAAATAAGCAGGATGGAAAATCCAAGATTACATTCCATTTTCCGAGTTTTTTCAACATTCCACGGGTGTCAACGGCTCAACTGCTCCAATCTAATTGGGTAAATCCTTCCCTAACTGTATGGTATTCATGTTTCTCCATAAATAGAGAAGTGAAATTTTAGTTATAAAGACATTTTTGAAACGAGAGAGAAGTGACGAAAAATCTTGAATTAAAATTGGAAACTTTCAGGATTCCATTCCCGAATCCTTATACAGTTTTTTACGTATACAGTATATTTGTATATATTACAGGATATTGCGTAAGAGTTGTTCGTATCACTGCCCTAACCTAACCCAATTTCAAATATTCAAGTTCTCTGGAAGTAATACTTCTAAATAAATTATCACTAAATTATTAAAAACACTTTCTGGCATTTCTCTTGACATATGCCTCGTTCGCAAGTCGAAATTCAATAGACACAAGTTTTGCTTCCTACTGAAACTATCAATTACCATGAGGTGAACACTGACCTTCCGGTAGATTTTCACATTCTTAATTTTAAAATTTCATCTTCAAATTTTGATAATCATTCTCACGCTAAAATTGCTCAAAGTGACGCATACTTATCCTTAGAATTTCAAACACCTTCAATCCTGTATCGTTAATTTCTTTCTTTTCCTTCGTTCGAGAAATTAGAGCTAGTGCATTGAATTTATAAGCTGGACTAGATTCCACGTTAAGAAAATAAAGAATAATCAAGATCGGTTTTGTATTTCGTAAAAATATGCACTGTACAAAGTACTGTATAGTCAGCATAATAATATGCGAAGGGTTCTGAAGCAATTCACAGTCACTCGAAGCGGAAATTTAATTGCATTTAAAAATACCGTATTATATATTTCATTCAAAATTTTGAATTGATGGTAAAGCAAATGCAAATGCATCACCTCATCAGATATGCATCACCATGTCGGAATTTCATCCAGTCATGAGGAAACGAAGGAAAATCGTAAATTACCATTAATTACCTTTCGGCGTTCAATCGATTGAAAAAAATGGAGCAAAAATTTACTCAATGTTTCATACTGCTATTTTTGTTCTCAAATACACAAGTTTCGGCCAATAAATTAAGAGATAAGACAAAGAAAGAAGATTGCCGTGACGATTCACATAATTTCTCGACATTTTCAACCTTCTTGCTGACTCACTGGCAGTACAGTATTCCTCATTTGGTGTAAATTTCTAGGAATTCAACAATGAACGTTTTTCCATGGCATACATTTGATTGAATGTCATAAATGGGAGAAACTTGAAAAACAAAAATCTTCCGATGAAGAATGTACAGTACTGTACTGTAAAAAAATGCACTTTAAAACATCCGCGAACATTAAAAATTAATCATGGTACATGTGCGAACCGTTAATCGATAATAAATTAGTTGGTAAAATTTTTAAGGTTAATCTGAAATCATTTTATTCATGCTTTCTTTGAAACATTAGTTTTTCAACCTCGAATGTATTGGTCCAGTGGTTTGAAAGGCGCGTGTGGAGCTTTCAGCATTAGATTCACGCGATTTCTTTCAACAGTCGGTTATTCTCTTTCTATTCAATAACAATACTACGAAAAAAACTGCACAAAAGCGATTTGATGATCCCAAAAAATATGACGAAACGACGAAACGTGGAAATCAACAAAAGTTTGTGTGTATACTGAACAGAGCATTGAGAATATTTCGAAGAAAGAAAGCCGGAACAAATACAGCAAGATTTGCGAATCGACGAAGGCGGATCAGAAGTGAATACCTGGCAAAATTCCTGAAATTCTATCTCTCACTTTCGCAAATATTGCACGGGAATCTACACCTCCTTGTTTTGAAAAAGGAAAATAAATAAAATCGACCGGAACAAAGGACATTTTTGGCGAAACCTCTTCAATTCTCTTTCGAGACGCACCTTGATTTTCACCAAAAAAATTATCAAGCAAATTTTGCAAAATTTCAAAAATCCGCTCGCAAATCCAAAATTTACCACCTCTTCAAGTTCAATTTCCACGAAAAATAACATGATGTGTTGATTCTGTTGGTTATGTTTCAGTTTTCAAGCAACTGAATCTCGGAATAATCAAAAACTCACTCTTTTCCCCGTTGAACTCAAAATCGTTGGACTGGTTTTTTTTTTTCTATGAGTAATTCTGGATATGATGTTTATTGCGCTGATTGTGTCGTTCAAAATCGGAAGTGTTGGCAGGATTGTCGCATGATTACAGTATAGGACGTCACAAAGATTGAATTTCGTGTCGGACGCCATTGAAAATGAGCCGCCACTCATCCTGAAATACTCGAATCGGTTTTCTGTTCTAATAAAACATTCATCAAATCCCATAAGCTAAACTTGTTGATGCGAATTGTGGTGGTCTTTGTTTGCAATACGTTGCGTATACTGTATATGAAATTAATTAAAATAGAACACCATTTTTTCAGAACTTGAAAAAGCCATTGTTCGTGTGGGAGAACTTATAAATAGTTATTGAATTATCGTCGAGCATGACTCTTGAAATGAACAACACGGTGTTTGAACGAAAAGAAAGAAAAACTTCAATTCAAGTCTCAAGTTATTTCGAAATAAATGATCTGTTAATTCGTCTTGATTATTCAGATCGGAAGAAGTTTCACTGAGAATGATCTCCGGATGTAATTCAATACGGCAATTCAATTTTAAAGTAGGAGAAGTTTAGAAAATCATTTAAGACAGCCAATCTTTTTTACACCATTGTCGGATGGATTTTTTCGTAGCAGAAATCGTTTTAAAAATCTGCAGTGGCGTCTTATTTTCGATGGCGCCCAACACGAAATTCATTTTTAGCGACGTCCTGTAATCATAAGACAATCCTGCCAACACTTCCGATTTTGAAAGACACAATCATCGCAATAAACATCACATCTTGTATGGTGAATTTTGGATTCGCGAGCAAAATTCTTCAATTTTGCAAACTTTGCTTTATCAATTTTCCAGGTGAAAATCAAGGTGCGATTCAAAATCGATGATGTCGATATTAGTATAAAATTCTATATCAAGCTAGATCATCCCTGAAAATTACATATATTAAATACAATTTTTAATTATGCATTCTAAATTTTCAATTATGCATTCTTTTTTTGAAAACTGAATATTCGAGAAAAAACTGCCCGGTATAGTTTGGAATAAGATAATTTTAGGCTCACTTTTAAGCATAAAGTGTTTCCTTTTTTGCATGCCTCCTGAATTTTGTGGAAGCTTAGATCAGTTCCCAAAGGATCTCGAAACTTCATTCGTTGAAAATCGCGCACTTTATCAATTTCAAGCTATTCAAATCAGGTCTACGATCCCCAACCCATAGTTCATGCACTATAATGCTTCCACTGACAGTAGTACAGTGCATCATCTTCTTTCGGATCAAAAATAAATTCCATCCTATTATTGAAAATCTTATGCTTTGCATACGAATATTTGTGTAGAAAAGAGCCGAGATTCTCAATAGATACTCAGCGGTACAGCGGAGTCTTAAGGGGTCCTTGAAAACTTGAAAAATACTCAGGGGATGCTCAAAAACACAGTGCTGAAAACCTTGGATTTAATTTGAGATGGACGAGAAGCCAATTCTGCAATAAATTAGCAAGAATTTGCATAAATACTTGCGATTTCAAGTAAAAAGCCAACGCACGTAATTTCATAATTTTTGAGATAGCAAAATAAACGGTATTTTCTCGCCACAGTCGCGAGATACGCGTGGTAGTCCCAACAATTTGTTCTTGATGCAGAATAATTCACTCAACGGTTTTTGAATTCAAACATGGGTTTTTGAATAAGGTCACAGTACAGAGATTGGTAAGATTCAGAAATTGGTGCTTTTCAAAACTTACCGTGGCATTGCCGAAGTCGTCATAGCAGGGCAACAGGTTTCCCCTCGTATTCTGTCTCGTGAACTGCGATGACGACTGACCCCGAACCACGAATTTCCCGCAGTCCAACAGGAACACAAGAAGGCTCGCCCAAACCACTGTCGAACAATAGCGTCCCCGACGATGACGAATAGTCATCGTCATCATCATCGCGGCAACGAAACCCGAAAATGGAAATTTCAGAAACCGCGAACACTGCTGAAATCACCAAGCGAAATGTGCACTTTTTTCTTTGTCGCTGAGGATTCGCTTTCACGTAAAGATGAGCGACGAGGGTAGAAAAGATGCTGCTAACAGAAGGTGGTGGCACGAAGATGACGATTACTCGACACGATCCCAGTCTTTCTTGTCAACAGGACTGAAATCATTCCGTAACCTCCATTGTTCTGTGACAGGAGGAACCAAGTGGGGATAGACCAACACTGAAATTAGAACACTGATAAGGAAGAGGAGTAACTTCGCGGGAGAATTCAAAGCAAACGCGAGGTAAGATTTCGAGTGAAGCGGAATGAGAGTAGGATTCCCTCTGTTCATTCCTCTTCTCGAATAAGTGCCTTTCTGTCGTTCTCTTAGGGTAAAGCATATATTTAGAGCGGTTTTTGAACACTTTCATTGTATATGTCTCGGTTTCCCATTTTACTTGAAGAATACAGTCGAACCTCTTCAATAAGTCAAATTTCAAGAGACCAGAAAAAAATCGAGTTAGGGAGGTTTTTAGTTAGAGAAGCAATCCTTGCTGGTGATCGGGCAGAGAAAAAGAAGAAATACAGAAAATTGTCATCGTTGATATTCTGGCCCTTAAATTATTGCTTCTTGAATGAGTTGATACCACTGAACATGGAGCCAAAAGAGTCCAATTAGTCTTTCAATGCTTCTATGCTAATCTTCACCATAACAAGAGGATGACATTATTTTGTAACACCCTGGCAATACACAGCAAAATCTATAGTCCTCATTTTAAAAAATTAGTTGTCCTCAGGTAAACTCAAACAAATAGAGAGTTTGATAACAAGAGTTTTTTGGTGGTTAAAGCTTTCATTTCTGACACAGTTCAACATATTGGAGAACGATACAATAATGTGGCTGCGGGGTTTGATCAATGTCTATATACGATGTCTTGCTATTGCAGAAAAGTGGCATGTCTTCATTAAAATTTACATCAAATGTTCACACACTCAGCTGAATCTAAAACAATATGGCACCTTACAATTTCTACACTCGACCGCAGCAAGATTAGTTTCAAAACTTGGAGTCCGCCAATAATCAACTGACGATATCAAAATTTTGACCTCTTTGTTTTGAAATTTTGGTTCGTCCTCTTCGCTCAGGAGATATTCAGTCGATGTACCAGGATTTCATAATTTCAAGAGGTGTCTTAAAATGCTGTTCATTATAGATGAAAATTCGTAAGAACTGATTGGGAACTTGCGAGAAGAGCTGTCCTTCGTCGTGCGGTAAGATCAGAAGTAAGCTCTGATTCGCGTCGAAGAAGAGAGGTGGATTGTTCAGACTTTGATGTGTTTCCCTGGAAGTAACCCTTAGCCGTCATTTCTCATCAGTACATATATCTCAACGCATACCACGAATGTAAGACACCAATGCTTCTTCAAATACGAGATGATCTGCTCTTTTAACACAATCATATTTCGAGAACATGAGGACATCTGGAACGCAAGAAAAATCCCGCAATACAGAGAAGCGAACAACACTGGATCCCAACAAGCACGATTTGCGAGGGTTGCAATACGGCTCAAGATGAGGAGGGTTCGTGGCTAGCACGCACCATCACGCCCCGGTTTCGACTCAAGATGGCAAGACGAAACAGGGGTGGCCTGAAGGAACCAGAATGGGATGCTTGAAGAAAATGGAGAAGACGACCAAGGGTGAGTGAGTGAGTGAGTACAGGAAGAAAAATGAGAAAAAAGAAAGCAGGGTGGCAACGCCAAAGTCGACGCTTGCCGGGAGGGAGGTTGGCGCGGGTATATCCGTTGCGTCGAGGCAGCGTCGGGTTTCCCGGTGTAGGAGTCAGAAGCGTCCCCCTAGTCAGGAGCAGAGGGACGCAAAAAATGGATATAAGCTAAGGACTTCAAAATGGGCTCAAGGGTAATCACATTTTTTCCAAGGACCGCAGTTAAAGGACTGTTGTTGATGGCCAGGATGAACAGCATTTAAAATTAAATTTTACATGATGAAAATAGTGAAGTAAAGCAGTTTCTGAAAAAAAATAATACTCTACTTTACTGCTGCGCACATATAAAGCATGCATCCCTCTGCTTTGCAGAATGCAATTAGATGAAAACAGGATGGGAGAAGCCATAATAAGACGAAAATAACTATCTTAAGAATTTGAGATTGAAATAACTTTATTCCGATTAAGAAAAGACTATAGCATTCAGACAAAAAATGGTACAGTATTTGAATTTATAGATGTACACAAGAAGTATATTCAGGTTTATGGAAATCATTACATTCCAAGATAAGGGCATACACACTGTTTATATACAGCATAATCAAGAAACAAACAAAACCTTTCACAGGTTGCATATAGGATTGAGGTGACTGTTCCTTCCTCAATTACATCATGGTTCACTTGTAAAAAAACATTGATCAATTTATTGCAATGATTACTGATTTCTGCAATTAAAATTTATCTTCATAAATGCTCTTTTACTTTCCAATTTTTTTTTAGGGGTGATATTGAATGTTGCTTAGAGAGGCATCAGAAATTCACTGATTGGGTGGGCTAAAAAGGGCGGGCTTCTGGAATTGTTCATGCTGCTGTGGTGGATTGAAGAGCACACTGGGGAACCTCCATACCTGGATTCAGCATATGCTTTGCATTTTTGAGAATAAATGTAAGTCCAAAGCAGCTGGGGTACTCTTTTTGTCGCATTTGTATTTTCGGTGAAATTACCTTATTATTCCCAAATATTAGGTAAGATTCTGCGCATATAAGAGCAGCAGATACAGAATCCGAGTTCAGGACTCTTGCAGTGCAGCCTAAAGTGCTCTCATGCTATGGGACGCTTTTCCCGGAATGCATTTTTTGTAATTTGATATGATGTGTTTTTTCAGGGTGATAGAATGTTGTTTTGAGAATCTTCGTCAGGGATTCACATGATTGGGCAAGCTAAAAAGAAGAGGGCGCGCAGATGTGTTCATGATGCTGTGGTTGGAGAGCCCACTGCTGGGAAACTTCCATTCTGCGGGATTCAGCATATGCTTCACATTTCTGAAAATAAATGCAAGTCCAAAGCAGCAATCTTTAATTTTTTGATTTTACCCATCAAGTATTAATCAGAGGGAAGAAACATTCTGTTCTGTTCTGTACTCAGAAGTGATTCCGCACCCCCAAAAAATTAACAGCAGTACAGTACTGTACTGTCCTGGAGAGTATGGCAAACCAGGGAGTGGATTGGATAATGATTACATTTCGGAAGTAAAGAGCATCTATCCTTTCTTAGAAGTAGACTCTGATCCCATACTCCGTCATTCATGCTAGATGTCGCTCAACAGATTCAAAGATCCTCAATTAGTCAACTACGCTGCGGCTGCTACAACAGAGCAATTCACGTAATAGTAATGGTTGAAGAAAACTTGTGTAGATGTCAGGTGTAGTCTTTGAATGGTGGTGTGCTTACAGTACTGCTCTGCCCCAGGGATTCAGGTGGATGGAGGGATGTACTGTATATGTGTTACTTATGGAGGATCACTAGGACTTACAGCAATATCTTTATCGTGATTGCTCTGCTTTCGGAAGATTCGCCCACTTCATAAATGAGCAACTTTATTGGTTGAATAAATTATTCCGCATGCTCTGCAAATAAATTTCACTTTTTCCATGAAATCTAAAATTTTTCAAATGAATTCCAGGGATATTAAAGGGAATTGTAAGTGATATAAATTGCTTGGTAGTCATGTTAGTCATCATGCACATTTTATAAATTAACTGAGTACAGTATTACTGTTCTGTTTGGCACAGAATATCATTACATCCCAGTAAATTTGGACCATTGAATTGCAGGACAATTGAATTATGGGACATTGAATTGCAAGGTATACCACCTTCATACTGATTCTGTACAAGCAAATAAGAGCTCCCACCATATTCAAATAAGTACTCATCCCAGTATCATTTCAGTTTGCAAGACTTTCCTGCAGTATTTTATGTGACAAGATATATTGGTTCAAAAAATGGGAACAAGTCAAGGTATTTTAAGTTACAATAATATATGAACCCGAACGGCCTTCGAAGCAAGAAGTGAAATTTTAAAGTTGAAGCATGTGATTTTGTATATTGAACAGGCAGGAGAGGAATAAATCACTTCCAATAACCATGATTTTTTGAAAGAAATTTTGACAAAAAGACTTTTTTAGTTCTTTTTCCATGCATAAGAGACCAATACCGTACTTCCAAAGCATAAAAATCATTTGTTTATTTGAGACAAGAAACTCCTATGAAAAGAAGAACCTATAAAAAATGAATGAAAAATGCCTCTCCAGACCAAGCAAGAGTGCCACGCCATTTTCAAATCTTTGCTCCATACAATGAAGAAGCGCTGCTCCTCATAGAAGGCCACTCCATTTTGTACATGGCTCTTTTTCAAACTGCATTTGGAAACTGCTCCTTCTAGGAAAATGGAGCAGAACTACATTCTCAAAACCTGCTGCATGCATGATGAACAAGCACCTTTCCTCACTTTGTATATAGAAGCTCCTATATAGTGCTGTTTTGAAACCCAGCAATTCCATATGGTCAATCTCCAAGTTGATTATTGTGATCAACCTGCAGGAAAAAAATTCCACGTGACAAATATAGGGAGTTTAAACTCAAGAGGTTCAACTTTGGTCATCTATCCAAGAATTGTTGTAAACTACAGCTCATTGCACCAATAGCCATTACTTGTCCAATCTTGTTATAAAAATTTCAGAAATGAATGTAAACACGACGTTTTTCACATAAATTAAAGCATCTTAAGGAGCAGCATTTTCATCTTCAGTGAGCAACCATGGTTCTTGGAGAGTTTTCAGGAGCACATAAGCTCACAACAGTTGACCAACAGCAAGTAACCAATAGAATAAATTACACAAGAAAAACACAAATGGGCCTGGATCACTATTTAAGAGCAACAAATGATTCCTTTACATCAATATTGTAACATTTGGTCTTGCTATTATTAAGTTTCAGTTTGCAAATAAAGATCTTTTTCAATAGAAACAAAAGTTTTTCCAACATCTATTTTCCAGATATCAAATGCTTTATCAAGGTCCACTATGCTGAAATAACCATGGAGAATGGACCCATTACAGAATTTGTCAGGTAACTTAGGTTTTTCATTGACAGATGAGATATGCTGCTTCATCATGAGTGCCAACATAGAACAGAGATATGCTACTCATCACATGTGCAAACATAGCGCTAACATTTATGGTTCATATCTAGTCCAGATTTGTCTTCCATACAGGACACCTCATCCACCAGTATGTGAGCATTTTCAGCAAAAGCATCTTTTGAAAGAATGACTGTACAGTATTTCACAGAGGTGTGTTGCAAGCCAGAAGAGAAACTGCATCTTTTGGAGATCATCACCATTCAGGCAAGCTTATTGTGAAGGGTTGACAGTAATTTATGGTAGTTGAAATCTCAATGTTTTCTACTACTGTAAATCTTTTTCAATACATATATCAGACTAAGATTTTTTTCTTGAAACATCTCCAACAGGAAGGTACACCAAGACCAACTTTTTTCATCTTTGATTCAAGAGATTGAATTTTTCTCCAAGTTTTCATGTAGATAATCACCTCAGAATGATCCAATGTAGAAGAAAAAAATGGTTGGGACTAGGTTTCCAAATCTGCACCTAACTTCCCATCAAAGTACTGTATGTAGATAAAAATCATACACAGTATCACAGTTCTACAATACCATAATTTTGCATTTTATTGCACATGGTCATTGATTGGAAGCCCTTGAGTTCAACAAAAAACTGGAATTTTCCAGAGATCCAAAACTTATACACAACAAGTAAAATGGGCTAAACATCTTTCCAGATGAGAAAATCAATCACCTAATAAACTGAACTGCACAATTGTTTTCAGTGCATGATACATCACAGTTCAAAATAAAACATCAACCAAAAATCACAAACTATATCGGAAGACATGACATGTAGAGGATACAGTATTCAGAGATTATGTAGAATTACACAAGATGTAGCCCTCCAAATGTGAATGACTTCAGTTGTATGTATTCATCTATGCCATACTTGGAACCCTCGCTTCCAATTCCAGATTGTTTAATCCCACCGAACGCATTTTCGCATGCTGATAGGACAGCTTCGTTGGCCCCCACCATCCCAACTTCCAAGTTGAGAGCAACTCTCCAAATCTGTGAAACATCACGGGAGTAAAAGTAACCCGCCAGGCCACGTTCGCAATCATTAGCCTTTTGTAAAACTTCCTCTTCAGTGCCAAATTTGCAGATGGCAACAAGCGGGCCAAACTGTTCTTCAACAAAGCAGCGCATACCAGGATTCACATCAGTGATTATTGTGGGGGCAAAGAAGAGTGGACCTACAGAAGGCAGAGGAGTTCCACCATGTACCACTTTTGCACCTTCACCTTTTGCAGACTGAACCAGCTTTAAAAATCTATCAAATTGGTTACGATTCACAAGCGGTCCTTGGTTATTTTCCTGCTGCAGACCATCCCCAACACGGAGTTCTTGCTTCATAGCTTGCTGTAACTTAGCAACAAAAGCATCATGTACACTGGAATGCACAAATATTCGGTTGGAGCAAACACAAGTCTGTCCAGTATTCCTGAACTTAGATGCCATCAGGCCTTTCACTGCAAGATCCAAATCGGCTGATTCAAACACAATGAATGGAGCATTGCCACCAAGTTCCAACGAAATCTTCTTGATGTTTTTGGCACACTGTGAGTAGAGGATCCTTCCAACTTCTGTTGAGCCAGTAAACGAAAGTTTCCTCACATTATCTTCTTCGCAAAGTACCTTCCCAACTGCCGGAGTATTTGATCTTGATGCAGTGACAACATTCAAAGCTCCTGGTGGAACACCTGAAACAGAAACAAAAGAATTCTTGAAATTTCAACTTCTTCATGCCAAAAACATTCTTACCAGCTTCCGCAGCCAATTCAGCAAGAGCAAGCGCAGTCAACGGGGTATCTTCAGCTGGCTTAACAACACAGGTACAACCAGCAGCAAACGCTGCACCAATTTTTCGTGTGATCATGGCAGCAGGAAAATTCCACGGAGTGATGATAGCAGCAACACCAACTGGCTGCTTAAAAATGAATATCTGGCGATCATTTCTGGGTGATGGTATAATATCACCGTAGCAACGACGTGCTTCACCAGCGAACCAGTCCAGAAAAGAGGAAGCATACGTGATTTCGGTTACAGATTCCTGAAGTGGCTTTCCATTTTCTTTGGTCAGCAAAGTTGCTAGTTCGGTCTTATTCTTCAGAATAGCAGTGTTCCAAGAAAGTAAGATATCGCTACGCTCCTTTGCGGTTGTATTTTTCCATTTCTGAAATGCTCGATGTGATGAATCAACTGCTGCTTTTGTATCCTCCGAATCCATATCTGGGATCTCCACAAGAAGAGATTCATCAACAGGATTCTGAACTGGGAACGTTTTCCCTGATGCTGCAGGAACCCATTTGCCATTCACAAAAGCTTTATCTGGCAACTGCGAGAAGAATCGTACAGAAGGTACGCGACCCAGAAAATAAAGGCGAGGTAGTGCCATCACAGAATCCTGCGAAGTGCGTTTAGTCTCAGATCAGGCTAGGCTAGGATATAAGGCTATACAACATATGGGGGGGGGGGGGGTACCTAACTGGCCCCCAACTTCACTCACATCATGAAAATTGTCCATGGTACAGTACTCCAAATAATGCTGTATTCAGTTAGATAATGCATCAGTCTTGCTCTTCGACAAATACAGTACATTACTTCAATGAAACACCATGTCTCCATTGTGACAGCCAAGTTAATTCTCAATTTTGTGGACTAGCATCTTTTGATTGCACTAGACAACAGTCCAAACGTTCAGCATGCAAATGGGCATCATAGTTCACCATTCATGCCAGCCTGTAACCAAACTTCACGCGCCCAACTCACTGAAACTTGTCTGGGCTTAGACTCTCAAGGCATACTGTGCGCCTTTACTGCAGTTTCCTGATTCCTGACACAACGTTCGCGGTGAAAAAAAATCGTGGAAACTTGAACAGAATGACATCAACGATGTTCCGTCACAGTAATTTCAGCCGCAACACTGAAGACAATGTGAACCGCAACACACATTCGAACCCTGACGCCGCTTTCCAGTACAACTTGCACTCAGAGCCACTCCTCATAGGGCTATCATGTCTTCCACGCCACCCATGGGAGCGCTAGTCTCTCCGCGCCATCTGCGGCTTTCACTGACCAGACACTTCAACTGCAATGATTTGGTGGAGTAAAATTAGTGAGACTCCTAGGATATGGTATATTTGTAAAATTACTACTTTTCCTTTATTGATGCTTCGAATGCAATTGGGTATTGCACTCATTTTGGTTAAATGCCTTGTTTTGTGCATGTAAATGCATGAAAAACTTCCTCTAGCACACAGCATGCAGATTCATGGCTATGTTTGGAAGTGATTCTCACCAGCAAATAAAGGAACAAAAAATTTCTCTCAGATATACAGTATGTTCATCTTTAGATAATTAGAATTTTAGTATATAAGGACAACTTTATATTAGGGTATGATGAGAAGCCGTCAGCAGGGATTGCCTGCATACTCATTATTAGCCTTTGTACAGTAAATTTTCCCGGGGTTTAGCAAAAAATATCCAGGACCATGCAGTGAGGCGGGTCCAGCACAGACCACGGGCAGTTAGGGAACACTCTGATTCAGATTATAATTTCCAGGAAATTCCTGTTATGATTACCCCAGGGAAGTCCCTTCAGTATAGTACACAAGAACTGGAGAGCACCCAGAAATTATTGGAAACAATGCTGTATTTATGGAGGAATTGTGCAGCTTAAAAAATGAAATGGAGGCAATGGAGAGGATTCATATAACCAATTTTTAATAGAATATTATTCATTCTACCAGCCAATCTTTCATTCTTGTATGGTGCACTGCACTGCTGTATCTTGGGGAGCACCACATCAGTCCCTGTATTCCAACTTAATTCATTTCTGCATTCTTCACATATACTTTCCATCTATTCTTTTGGGAGTCTTCCCTGTTCTCACCCTCATCCTCACTCTGAGCAGGGGTGCTCTCCCCATGCATGCCTAGCAGCCGTTTTCAAGGCCATCAGTTTGGTTGCTGTGCTGTATTCCATTCCAGCTCCCCGATTTTCTCTTTCTCTTGTTCCCTCTGCCTGAAGTCATGGCTCACGTTCAGGCCTCACAGCCAGAGACAGGGACACTGGATGACTGCGCAGGAAGGGAGGGGAGGGGCGTTCAAGGGCAACGCGAGAGGACGTGCATTAGTGGAGCAGTGCACATCCTGGGAGTGCTGAAGATGGGCGGTGGGATTTTCTGCCCGGGCTTTTCCAGGATGAACAGTATAGTACTCGTGGTATCCACGTGATTCCTGGAAACTTACTTCCGCCGGGATTTTTAAAGCCATTTACTTCCCACAGAAAAAGAAATACCATTCTCGGAAAAGTCATTCTTACATTGAACCTCTCCAGGGTGGACAGCACAAAATATGTGCACAACTTCTTATATGGTGAGTTAAACAGAGAATGTTATGTAAAATGTTCTTTAATACAGTATGTATTGTTCAATTACATTCATTACTGCATTTTTTCGGGATTTAGTTCCATACACAATCAAATCAGATATTCCTTTACGCACGTTAGTAGATGAACTGTTTTTCACATCCTAACCCTAAGGCCATGGCCCATGGGGATCTTCACTCCGCTGATTTGGCATGGACCCGTGCATCACTGCATGCACATAGGCCTGAAGTGCGTGAGAGGAGGGGAAGGGAGGGTAGGGGAGCAAACCGCCAGTAAAGGGGGAGAGATGAATGGCTATAGGGCCGTTCAGGAGTCGGTTCCAGTTTGGATGGGAAATTTGGTTGAGGATCCCCATGTGCATATAGTGACTTGAAGTTTGGCATGGACTCTGGCGTGCAGTTAATGAAGCTGGAAATTATTCAGAGCAGGGCAGGGCATTGAGCAGTGAAAAAAATGACCAGTAGAAAGAACGGTATACTGTACAATAATGACTGTGCTATAACTGTATGTGCAGGTTGTTTGCTGCACTAAGGCGCCTAGGGAGGGGGGGGGGGGCACAAAATGGGACTTACACCATTGCATTTTTGCACCTTGGTTGGTGAACATGTGGACAAAAAATCCGCAGTTCCTGAGTGCAGCGCGTGCAGTTGGGTGCCGTTTGAAACTCAAAGTCCTCAGACAGCACTCCCCACCTGAAATAACTTAAGCCATATCAGTTCATGCAAGACATGAACTGGAAATTTTCTGGGGTGGTGTTGATGTGTTGATCACTGCAAGATGTTGCCACGTGGGCAAAGGAAACCTCTGGGGCATGACCTGGTCACCTGACAACAACATGCACATGGCAGAAATCCCTCTGCATGGTCATTTTGTGGCAATGCAGCACTGGTGACAATACTATGATTTAGAGAGGAAAAGAAAAGGCCTGGGAGGAAAACTTCACTTGAAGGTTTCACCTGCCAGAGGAATGACTGTGGATTTCCTGTGCTCTACCCTGGATGTTTGTGTGACTGTTCAAAGCATTTACTGTTGGCTGATTACTGTGAGGCTCTTGTGAAGATTTGTATCACTGCATCTGTGTCTCCACTCTCCTGTTCTTTGCTGCAATAAACTAGCATTCTAATGGGTCTCCAATATGGAGATCACAGCCACATAATGGCTGACTGCCTGAGTTTCATGGGCCAGTATCCTCATACATCCTTTGTTGTTTTCTGGTCTGACAGGTGGCGGCCAACTTAATGGGTGACAGAATGGAAGATACAAAAATTTGCAATGCTCAAGTCCTGTTTTGAGTCCCCCCCAACCTCATGGTTGCCTTTGTGCATTCAGAGGAACCCATCTTAAGGCTTGCTGTACAGTACAGTATATCCAAACCCAGAGTGACATATAACATCTTTCTTCCTAATTTGTTAATTTTTGAAATTAGAGCAAACAACCAGGAAAATTTTTATGTGTCAAAAATGAATGCAATTGAAATGCTCCAACTGTTCAGTTAATTAATATTAATACAGTCAAACCCTGCTAAAATACCCTCATTTATTCAATAAGATTATTTGGGATATGAAAGAGTAAACAGTTTCTTTTTGCAAATGTCACATTACAAATATAAGTTATACATAACAACGTTTTATAATGATGCATCATTAAAACAATAGAGATACATCCAACTTCCATGCTGAAGTAATTTTGATCAAACAGAGCTTTCCTAAAGTTATCAATGCAAGGCAAATTTATTAGAAAGCACAATACAGTATTATTGGATTCTTTAACAAATATGTCCAGTCACAGGAAAATAAACTGTATAAAATAATGTTTCTTACTGGAGAAATAATCAATGGACTTTTTTTATTTATTTACGCATACTTGATATTCAATTGTCAGCAAAAAATATTTATTCAGCTCCATTGTAAAAGTGAAATGTGCAAAAGAAAGCAGCTATATACATATTCACCCTTGCCAGATTTTTCTTGACTTAGGCCTTGGCAACCTGGGCACATTTCAGCAACCATTTGTCAAGCTGAAATGCACCACCCAAAAAAAAATCATAAATTTGCTGCAGGATGGCCAGAAACCCTCTGCTGTCCAAGGGTCAATGAAGCACCTTGAGAAAACTGGTTCTCACGTATAAATTTATTCAATGGCAGTACCCCAAGTTACAGACTAAAGGAGCAGAAACAAATTGGAAACTGAAGATGCATGCTGTAATCTGCACAATAAATAGTTTGATCTACTTGCATTGGAAGACATAATAATCAAATTTGATCAGGCATACTGCATTGCAGATTTTAATGCATATTTCGACTGAATAGACAAAAGACTCCATTTCTTCTTAAATTTTTAATGGAGCTACATGAAATACCAGCAACAGCTAGCATACTACGTAAGCCATTTCTTCTTAAATTTTTAATGGAGCTACATGAAATACCAGCAACAGCTAGCATACTACGTAAGAGTTTCAGAGAATTTTAATACAGTAGTTCACCTGCATTTGTGTTCAAAGCTTCAAACCCACCTTGATTGGGACCTGATCACCTGACACATTTATGCAAACATTATTTATCTCAGATGAATGAAAATTAACACAGAGGATAACATACCTAAATTAAGAAGTGTTTAATTTACCACATGAGTGCCAAAAATTGAAAATTGGATCAGTGTGGTTTAAGAACTCATAGAAGACAATTGATGCTGGTGGACATGAACCCCAATTTGTAGTCCAAAAGTCTTTTTGTTGAAGCTGGATTTTTCTTGAATTGAGAAAAATTATTAACCTAAAAAATAAAGTGCAATGCAATTTGAAACAAAAATTGGCTCATCTTGAAATGTACCATGCATAAAAAAAAGGGAAAACCACCATGAGACAATCTTTACAGCACAATTAAATATTGTTAGAAGAAATTCCAAGAGATATAAAATATTTTTTTAACGATGAGAACACGCAGTCATTATGTAAGATCTTGGTGTTTTTATAAACTCATTTATATATCCTATATTTTAGAAAGTTCTATGAACTTCTTCCATTAATTTACATCATGATGCATCAAGTACAGCACAATATATTCATTTCTTTTGTAAGGGGCGCCAAATTTGTTCTTGCACAAAGGTGCCTTTCATACCTGTACATTACTTGGGCCGGCCCTTCTGCTTGATTTCAATGCTCCTTGTGACATAATCCCCAGTATTATATTAAGGAGGCTGTCCTATTTCGGAGTACCCCGCAAGTGTCAATGCTGGATCGACGCAGGGGCAGTGATAAACACACTACGTAACTCTGAAATGCTTCGCCTGAATAAGGACAACCTGGAGAGACGCAGACAGGGACGGAAGAGACAGGACCAGTGGCTCTCTCCTTATCATAGATAGGCCTGGATAGAGGGACACGGAGGGAGGGAGTGCGGAAGCAAGTGGCGGGCGGATCCTGGAGCTGTGCCTAAAAATAGTCCAAAACGAGCTGCAGCCTGTAGCCACGGGTCGGGGGAAGGGAGCAGAGCATCCTGACTTCCCCCGCATTACTCGCCTTTTCATTGACGGCTGACGTGATCCTTCAAGAATTTATGGTGTGTGAACAGGGATAGTGAGGAACATTTCAGGTGTGGTGTTGAAGGAGGGAGCTTCTTTCCGTGTTCATCGTGGTTTGCGGATTTCTCAGGAGAATGTTCCAGGGATTAATCCCCTGAAAATGTGAAGTTCTCCTATAATGAAAGCGGTTTTTTTTATTGAACATAAGCTGAAAGCAGCAATCGCATTTAGTGAAGATCGATCATCCACTAATGGATTCCGTGTCTAATATGTGCTGTAAAGAATGTATATACAGTACATTATCTATAGCCGCAGGGTGTTTAACCTTATTATTGCGTGTATAGGTTTTTCTTGGATGGTCATTGAGTGGAACGCTGATTCACCCGATTCAGGATGTCCCGGCTAATCATGTCCTTCCAGAACGTTTTGCATTTGCTCCAATAATCCTAGGAAGAGGAAATATCGAAGTTCTTTTGGATGATATACAGTAAAAGCATACACGAAGAAAGTGCATAGTTCCTGATAAAGGAAGAGGTAGGGCTTGTCTGAAGTCTTGAAGCATCTTTGTTCGTAATTTACACAGATCCGAAGGTCAACATGAGAAGCTCCACCATGACACTTATGTTGGAGAAAAGCTGGGTGACTCACTGAGTCCCAGAAAAGTTGTCGCATCCAAAGCAAAGTTATCCTAGCGATGTTGACGACAATTTTGAAACATATCACACTTCGATTTTACAACCTGACCTGACCAAAAGGATTCACTTTCCATGGAGTTGATTAGTGAAAGGGTATGATGATTATGACGATCAACCCTATAACTCAAATAGTGTACGTTTTATCACATACCCTGAGTGAGAAGTTATCTTACGTCTCCCAACTGAGAAGTACGGATTGAAGAGCATATTAGATCTGTTTTCCGAATGGAACATATCTGGATGCGTTCTATCTTGATGACGGCGATACAGCTTCACACTGGACGGAGGCTCGTGACCCAATTTCAAGCTTCCCGATGCTGGAAACTGGGTCACGGATGCCTGCGGAGAGAGTTTGCGCTGTGGAAACTGCGACCTTCGATGGCAGTGACCCAGTAAGCAGCGAGCAGAATTCGCAGTTGCTGTGCAAAAGTTGCGGGAACGTTGATCTCCCTCCACTGAGCATTCCCTCTCCCGCGTTTCTGCCAAAATACTTGGCATTCTGTGTGTGGCCAGGAAATGCATTTCTTCAGCCAAGTGCGCTGATATCTATTTTCTTAACTGTGACCCAATTGAATAGTGCCTTAAATACTGGCATGGTTCCCTAGCATGTTGTTCCAGAAGATTTGTGGTGGGAATGAAGGTTCCGCATGTTTTCCTCCTACAACCCTGCTGCGATGAAAGAAAAAGCAAGTACAGTACAGTACGACAGCTGTCTCCAAAAACATCTCACTAGTCTGAAGATCAAGTTCGTGACTCTTGTATTTTCTGAATTTTCCACACACAAAAAAAACCAACAGTACAGTAAAATGAATTTTATGCGAAAATTAGGTACTGTACAATTGTTTGTACATCTTCAACGGAAAAATTGTTGTGTGCGTCGCAGTGCGGAAGGAGTATATTGAATTAGCATGATCCATGCAAGCTTATCAATTTATTCCAAAAGTGCTGTGTGCGCATTCGAACGGTGTAATAATCTTTTGGGTCATACCGTTTACAATATTCAAAGTTTCGTTCGTCGTATCGCGCTCATTTCTGTAGAGTAGTTGATGTAGTTCCATTTAGTCACTGTGCGTCTGTGATTTCCGAGTAGGGTCAACGGTTTGCGTCGGGCACCCCAATGCTTAACTTTACCCACTGCAAGTGTAAGTGTTTTCATGCTGTCTCAAAGCGAATAGCTGAGATTCCGTTAAAATTACACGTGACTTGGAGTAGGTCTTCTTGAAACTAATTTAGTTTTCAACTGTCGGTCTTCTCAGATAAACTTTCTTGTGTTCGTGCTGGTCATTGGTTTCATTCCATTCTTTGAATGACCTGAATGTGAAACTACGAATTATTGAATGTCTACGTTTGACGCATCCGTGACCCGCTTTGTCCTGTGATTACGCTGCGTCAAATTTGCCTTGATGAGTCATATTTTAATTGCTGTGAAATTGTTTTTCACACAGCGTCGTACCGCGCTTTTTCTTGTAGAAGTTCTAGTCATAATGTCTGTGATAGTTGAGTTGAGCCAACGGTTTGCTTCGGGCAGCCGAAGGCTTAGCTTCAGCCAGTGTGCCAGCGCCTTTCTCAGCTGCTCTTCTGACTCTTCTGCTCTGTCGCACTCATCGAAACGTCATCAGGGAACTGCAGTACGTCGAGAACCCTTCGCTCCCCTGCAAAACAAAACGCCGCAATGGATGTCGGCCGACGAAGCCGTGAAGAAGCTGCTGAAAACAGGTGCTGTACTCCATGAAATATCTTGAAAAGAGCGAGAAACAACTTCCGCGCAGTCAGTGTGCAACAATACAGTATTGCAATGTGTTGGGTTTCTTGAGTCACGAAACGGTGTAAGTTCACGAGGCTTTCGATTCCGCAGGGGACAAAGTATTCGTTCACGGAGCGGCCATGACCCCGCTAACGCTGGTGGAAGCCATGACGGAACACGGGAAGAAGGCAGGCCTGAAAAAAGTGGAAGTTTGCCACATCCACACGGAAGGACCAGCGCTGTACACGAGGCCCGACTGTCAAGGTTTTATTTTTTATTTTTCCTACCACTGTACTTCCTGCGTCTGTTTCGATTTCCGATGCCGTACACAATGTATAATGCTTCAAATTTATCATCCGAATTATATTTTCCATAGTATACACTTTCCATATTTTAAATTTGCCATGTTTCACATTTTTATTAATTTTATACTTTCCATATTTCAAATAATTTCATCATTTTACATTCTTGTTATTTTACATTTTTATTGTACAGTAAAATAAAATTTCGCTACGATCAAGGAATTGTGACCAGTGAAATATCCTCGTTTTGAAGAAAAATTCGTTCGTTAAAAGTGACCCATTTAACATTGTGGCTATGGGGCAGAACCTATTTAGCGACTTTGTATTAAATGATTATTTGTTGCAACGAGATTTGTTGTGATGAGATTCTAATTTCAACTGTGTTGCATTTTATCGATTATTTTACACTTCGATTATGTAAAATTGCTAATACAGCACGTACTTCATATTCTTAAAGCTGTAAAATCTTTTTGCAACGAACTTTTGGGGACTTCAGAGAAAGTTTGGTGTACCGTAATTTGCTGTAACAAGATTTTAAAATTAGTGACTGGAAAAAAATTTCATATCGAACCTGCGTTTAATCGATCAGATCTTATTTTCTGGCATTCCCGGATTTTTATTATTGTTTGATAAACCGATTTATCTTATGAAATAAATCATCCTTGATCTTGCATTCCATCAATTAAAGCAATCCTTCATTCTGGGAATATGCTGTGTGATGGAACCACTTAAAAGCTGTTTGATGATGGCTTTCATTCATGGTACAAAATCTGTTAATTTAGCTCCTTGTCAATTCGAGAGAAAAATGGACATTTTTCAGCGGAAATTTGGCCTCTCGTCAACAATCATACTGTCATGCGTTTTCAACGTATGAAATCGGACATGCATTTCCGGTCATCAGGTGCACCGCGAAATTATCCAAAATCCTTTTCACACTGTAGATATAAAGGTCCGAATTTTTATGAATTATCGTAACGGACTGCGATTTCGGTGTTCAAGTATAACTCAGCCTTTATAAATGTTTCTTTTTTTTTATTCTAAGTTTTATGTTGTATATTGCGCTTTATCCCATTTTTTTATTCGAGATTGTTTTCTTTGCAGGAATTTTTAGAAGCAACTCGTTTTTCATTGGAGCCAACTGCAGAGAAACCGTGAATGCAGGGAGAGGCGATTTTGTGCCAATTTTCCTATCTGAAATTCCTCTGCTGTTCAGTCAAAATATCATCAAGCTGGATGTCGCTTTGGTTCAGGTAAATCCGTCTGCGAAAGTGCAACGAAAACAAAAAGAGGTTTTCGAAAATTGTGCCAGGTTTCGTGCTCATCTCTTCTGTCTCGTTTTTACGCTTTGTTTAATGCCCTAGTTTCTCGAAAATGTCCCAGCATGATGTTTTTTTTTTGTGGAAGATAACTCAGTTTTTCAAACGATGATGAAAGAAATCTGAGAAATTAGACAGATCTGATGTGAAAACGTTCTTCAGTCATTAATTTTTAAAATTCAGTACAAACAACTTTCTCTGAAGTCCCGAAAAGTTTGTTGTAATGATATTTTACTTTACAGTACTGTGTTTTACGTTCGGAGTTCGTTGCCCTGGCGAACCCGGAAATTTCTTTGCGTTATCTCATCGTCCTCGTCCTGAAGCCCCTCTTCTTCCCCGCGCGTGAACAACCGATGAGCCGTACCCGTCGTATATGGGGTAATTTATCACCCAGGCGGGTTTTCCTGCCTGTGCTCCTAAATTTAAACACGCCGGTGAAGTTTGAACAACCCTGTTCCACAGCGGTGGGAGGGGGTGCAAAGCTGGTTCGAATGAGTTCACTGACTTCGTTTCTTGAATTTCGGTTGTGGGGATTCCGAAGGATTTCAAAGACGACGATATTTTGGGGTGCAATGCACTTTCAACGAACGGGGGAGTTTTTTCTTTTCTTGGGAGCCGAGGACGAAGCGATAAATTTCAGTTCATGCACCTTTTCGAAAGCATGGTTACAGTGAATCCCCACAGAACGAAACTAATCCATTCATGGGTGTGTTTCGCATCATGCGAAACGCGACTTCCCTTGAGATTGCATGTTAAATTATTTAATTCATTCCAGACTCGAACGGAAAAGCCATTCTGAACCATTAAATCTTTTTTTTTTGGTGCCTAAAACTGTGAATTGAAATTTATGAGTACAGCATGTTATTTGAGTAGTCATGATGAATTTTTACTAACACCCTTATTAATTTCCAAAATTTTAAAGACAGGAACCGACAAAAGTAAACCCTTCTTTCGTCCTTATGCTCCTCAATATAAAAACTTTTAAGTTTTAGTCGAAAATTTGTTGGCAGTTGACCATTTTTTATAGCCGAAAAATATCTCTACGTGAGTCATCCCCCATTAATAAAAATTTTTTATGCGAATTATTCATTGCTTGGGTCTTTCGTCGTGTAAGGACTCACTGTACGGGATTTACGTGATTCCTGGTGTACAATGACGTAAATACTGTACTGCCGTACCATTTTTTTTAAAGATTGTTTTACCCGTTTCTATTTGGTGCATTAGGTGACTCCTCCGGACGAGCATGGATTTTGCAGTCTTGGAAGCAGTGTGGATTGCGTTCGAGCAGCTTTGCAAAATGCTAAATTCGTCATAGGTTAGTGCGCTTCAGATATACTGTACTGTAGAAATAATCCAAAGGTGCGGTATTTTTTCTGGCTGTCCGCAGCGTCGAGTATGTCATCGATTTTTTTTTAATAACGATTATGAACAGTCATTGGCCTTACGCAAATGAGTCTACGTGAAATTAACGTCGAATTGACAATTCCGTAGGTCAGGTCAACAAACACGTTCCAAGAACGTTCGGGGATGGCATCATTCACGTTTCCCACTTTGATGCCCTGGTGGAAAGCCACCGAGATCTGCCTGAACATGCCCCGAAAAAGAGATCCGCTGTTGAAGATAAGATCGGGGAACTCATTGCTCATGAGTTGGTCGAAGACGGGGCCACACTGCAAATGGGTATGCAAAGTTTGAAGTACAGTATGAAGCAGTGTTGCCGAAATTTCTCAAGCATAAGAAATTTGTCAAAACAATCAATGAAGGATGTTACAGCATCTTTATCTGAAATTTTTGCAAGACAATTGCAGTTAAAATTATGTCATGAAAAATAAAAGTTGGCTTTTCTCCTAATAACGCTTCTCCAAGCCAAGCTTTTTAATATTTTGAAGACATTTCCACTATTGCTCCTTCTTATTGATTCTCAACTTAATTTTTGCTTGTTTAAGAATTAAGCAGAAAATATTTCAATACCTGCCATAAAGTATTTCAGGCAAAACTTTCTTGAGTGTGCACAATTTTTTCAAGCATTTGCCAGTCTCCAGAACATTTTTTTGAAAACTTGCCCGTCTTGAAAATATATTGATGGAAATTTTCCGGTCCGCATGCACCAAGAGGTTGAGGAACACTTGTATGAAGCACATAAAATAACTGTGGGGAAGAAAACCACACAAAATCTGATCTTTTGGCTTAAAAAAAAGCTGTGATGTGCACATATGATGGAAACAATCTGAAAAACAAAGCGCAAATTACTCCATTTTGGATTACGAATTACAGTATATTGAATTAATAATAAGATGTTACTCTTTTTTTTATAAAAAGCTCAAAACTGCACCCAGAGTTAAATACAAATGTTTAAAATGAAATGTTTCCATTCGCCCAGGAATTGCTGCTAAACGTGATGCCTATCTTGACCTGTCCGATGTCAAGGCACATTTTTTGTGTTTCCAGTGTACCTATAAGTCGCAACGACCATATGTTGGGGCATGTGCATGACGTGGCAACACTGTACAGTAAAATCTTCTTTCAACAAAGCCATAATTGGGACCTGTAACATAGATTTGTCGTAAAGAAAAGTTCGTTGTGAAGTAATTCATTTTACACAGCGGTTATTGGACAGGGACCTTAAAATTTCGGCATTGTAAGCATTCATTTTTTATTATCACAGATTCGTTGTAACGAGTCTATTTATAGTCACAGAGACGTCTATATTTAATCTTGGGTAAACTTTTAGGAAATTACAGTGATCATCCCCATTTTACATCATTCTTATCAAGTTGGAACAAAACTGGAATATGTTATTACAAATTGTTGTCATTGAAATTATGCTTGGAAGATTTTGAAGACATTTTCTATCGATTTAAGCTTCATCTCGATTCTGATTTATGCATCGAAATCGCTTGAAATATTCGCAGGAATCGGCAGTATACCAGATGCGGTGCTTGCGTCTTTGTTGAACCACAAAGATCTTGGAGTGCACTCGGAAATGTTCAGTGATGGAATCATTCCGCTTGTGGAAAACGGGAACATCACCAACAGCCTGAAGGCATTGCAGCCCGGAAAAATCGTTGGAGCATTCGCTGTAGGAACGAGGAAACTATTCGACTTCATGCATAACAATCCGTTTGTCGGTTAGTCAATTAACCACAGTCTGCATTGCTACAGTATTATTCCTCTCGAGTACTGAACGAGAATTCAGAAAAGTATTCATTTTTGCTCTAATATATGAGACACCATGATCGGTTTTGGAGAACGAGTTCAATTTTCAGCGCTGTCCTGTAACTTTGAAGAATTAATCCAAAATAAAGTTGAGCCTCGATAACTTGAAGCTCCTTGAGTCGACAACCTCCCAATAACTCAAATGCTTTCCCCTCAACTCTGATTTCCTTGAGGACTTTCGGCTTTTATTTTATTGGCGCAGGAAAAAGAAAAGCATAGACATGCAACGATTGTTTTTGGAAGGAAGAGAAAGACTAATTGGGCAAATGAACCCTTGCCTTCAAATTTGGCATCCGGTCAACTAATTTAAAAAGCAATTTACGAGCCAAAACTTCACCGTTTGCAATTTCCTGCAGTTCTTCTTTCTTCCCTCTACAAAAATGCTTGGGTCCCAAATTTGTAAACCCCCCGTTATTCTAATTTTTCGCTGGTCCCTTCAAGTTCGACTTCTTGACGAGGTCATCCAACTGTGATCTAAAACCCACTGTGGCACTGTCATTCGTTTCATGTATGGTTCTGTATACCGGGAACTTCACTGAACAGAATTTAGCGTAGCAAGCGCAATTTTTTTCATGACGATGTTGTCCGTAATCGCAATTAATACTGTAATTTCGATGGTAAATTTGCGAATGCGAGAAAAAGTTTGAGGTTTATTACAATACTTGAACTACGCGTCTCAGAGAAAAAATTATGAGGCGCTTTCTCTCATGTGCGCTTATAGAATTTTCTTATTTCTAAATTTAGTTATGATCATGACTTATACTTATCCTCAGTGAAATGATAGATGTATTCAGTGAATTTGATATGATCACTTGATCGAATGCACATTTTGGATTACCCAACCCCACTAATCAGCTTTTTTCAAAAATGTAGGGCACTATATGTGGATGCATAGACGCATCTTGAGCTCCTTTCGTCAGAATTGAAAATGAAAAATAGAACGCGAGTGTCTCAAGATTGATTGAATGCCAGTGAAGTGAAGCATTTTTTTCTTCTTTTTCTCTCTCTATCTCCGCTAAATGATAGTAATGGCGGATGTGACGTACACGAATCGGACGCATTTGATCGCGATGAACCCGAAGGTGACTGCGATCAACTCGTGCATCGAAGTGGACCTCACTGGACAAGTTGTTGCTGATTCTATCGGCACCCGGATGTTTTCGGGTGTTGGAGGTCAGGTGGACTTTTTGCGAGGAGCTGCCCTGAGTACGGATGGACGCGGGAAACCAATCCTCGCCTTGGCCTCCAGCACCAACAAAGGGGAATCGAAGATCGTTCCCCTGTTGAAGCCAGGTACAGAACAGTCCTGTATTCGAAGTAATGAACTCACGTGAGCAAGAGGAAGAAAGTCGTTGTGCATAAAAACATGTTTTAAAAAGAATGTAAAGTTTCTCATTAAAATTTTGAAATGCACTACTGTCGTCTTTTGATCAACCTTGCGTGGGAATTTTTTATATTCTTCGCTGAATGGCTGGAAATTTGCTGATTTAGTTTGGGCATGGACCAATTTTTTCTCAGAAAATTGAAGATATTCTTCGTTCGTTTTTAAATGCTTTATTTTTTCGAGAAATCACTCCATAAAATTCAAATACACTTGCATTTTTGGTTTAGTTCGCTGACTTTATTGAATTTACTTGAGTAAGACATGCATCTGATTTTTTCCGCCTAAAATTTTGGCAAAAATTTATCCCCAAGTAAGATGTGAACCCCATTTTTAGAGACTGAAGATTGCAATGCTGTATTTTAAAAATAAAAGACATTTGAATTTAAATTTGGCCTTGAATTGTATTCAAATTTAAAGTTAATTTTCCATTTTAGCGATTGTTTCTTGAAATTCGTGGAAAATTTTGTGATGGAAACAAGCATAACATGCACCAAAGCTTTGAAATATTTTTAAAATGCTATACCCATTAATCATGATCAACGCCCAGTTTCTTTCGATTTTAAAAACTGAAAATGGCAATATTGTATTTTGAGTAAAATTTATCGGTATTTAAATTTTTAACTTGAATTTTAGTAAAATTGAAAGTTAATCTTCAGTTATGTTCTTTCTTGAATTTTTTTCGACATTGGTGGTGGAACCAAGTATTCAAGCTTAAAATACTGTTTTTTAAAATTGTCATACCCGCTTATGACTTGAATCTGCTTTTTTTTACCTCCTATTTTGATGAGAGTACTCATTGTATTTAAGGAACTAAAATAATTTCTCAATTTGTATTTACAGGTGGCGGAGTGGTGACGACTCGAGCACACGTGCACTACATAGTCACCGAGTACGGTATTGCGTACCTGTTCGGTAAGAACCTGCGTCAGCGTGCACACGCACTCATCCAGGTGTCGCATCCTGATCACCGCGAGGCTCTGGAAAAGGCTGCGTTCGAAAGACTCAAGTGCATGCCGTCCGCTGACTGAAATCAATCGTTATCGTCGCCAATGCTTCCGTGATTGGGTGTGCTTGAAACGAGAAAAACATTAGTCAATTTTTGTATTGCACCTCCCAAAGACAATATGCAATATTTGAATCCTACGTAGGAAAAGAGAAACACAGCTTTTTTATTACTGTACTGTGCTGCAGTCGCGTGTCCAAAAATTTACTCTGCACTGGAAATTGTGATCTGCAAGCAGTGAGTACCTAAATAAGAAATCTAATTAATTATCGAATGAATTTTTTTTTTTTGCTGGGAGATCTTCATGCGACTCGCAATGTTATGTTATGGGTCATTTTATCTCCAGTCAAAAAGAATGTATGTCGTTCGCGATTCGAATTATTTTCTTGCTTTTTTGAATGTTTGTCTTTTCTGACTTGAAGCTATTTTAACTTTCTCCACATCTACTCTTACTTACCGCATAATTCTTATTTTTACCTTCTTCAAGAACTTCATCGAAGTTTGAACCAAAATGCAGCTTTTCTCACTGCACTGTAAATTGTTGGACACCTGATCAAAGGCAACGTAATTTTTGCACCCTGCTGCTCTTACATTCAACGAAAAATGCAGAAGTATTCTCTTTATTTGATGGTTGTCAACGAGAGTCCCCGCGAAAGTGTTACCGGATTCGCGAGCAATTTCCCGGAGTAAAAGCAAGGAAACCTGATTTCGAATCAAGGGCGTGGGAAAATGGAAATTTATTAATCTCCGTATATAGTTGTTCCGGTACCACTCAGTAAAAAAAAAAAAAAAAAAATACAAATGATGACTAGTGTGTTGAGTTAGTATCCATGCTGGTTTCAACAGATCACATAACGTTTTTGAAACCCCACCAACATCAGAAGTGCATTCTTGTTTTGCTTTATACAGTTGAATCATGGATATTGGGTATCATGCAGAGAAATTTTCTCATTTCGGGAAACCACGCGATAGAAATAGCGGAAATGGAAGAGAGAAAATAATTCTCTTGAGCGTAATCCTTTGGTGAATGCAAACTTCAACGCGAGTCGGAATATGAGTTCTGTCTTATAGGCTCGAGATAGTTACAGAGAGAGATTTTTATGAGTTCTTTGACAAACTGGATGCTAATATTTTTTGTTTTCGTACGCATTCCGTCAATGAGCTCGAGAATCAAAAGATTTATTGTCTTCTGCTGTTGAGATCATGACGAAGAAGAGATACTTTCCCCTCGGGACGAGGTTGAAAGGTTCCACGGCGATAATGTTACCTGAATCTTTACTATCGGCGGATGAAAAAGTTCGGCTGAATTTCTTGCGTTTCTGGTTTCATGCCTATAGTTTTCTCTGCGTTTTTGTGCGGGTGTATTTTTTAATCATTATTTTTTGGAGCAAGAGAGAAGAATTGAGAGTGCTTACGTGTGCCGTATTTTCGCGAATATGAAACTCTTTTTCAACTTGTGGTCACCGTAATGGTCAGGTGTGTCTTAGATGTACAGTAGTGGATTTGATGAGATTCAGACGTCTGAAAATTCGTAATGCATGTGTGCTGAAAAAGCATATTAGGTGACTTCTTTTCGTTGAATAGCGTTTCAAAAGGGACCTGGAGATTTCAATATTAGCTGGGTTGATTTCAATTTGAGTTAAAAATTATTACATTTTAGCTTGTATTGGTGCGAAGCTTCTGTCGTTTTTCATTGGTGCTTGGACCACTTCTTGCAGAGTTTATGGCGGGATGTTTCGAATTATTTACGCTGCATCTTGGATTCAACTGCAAATTTTAAAGTTCTGACTGATAGAAAAGCATCACTAGCGTCTCATGTTCGCGTGAATATGGCTATTTTTGTTGGGTTATGGAAGCGAATACTGTATCAAGATTCAGCATTCAGACGAGAAGTTTAGCAACTGTAGAAGTGGTTATCAAGTTCAGCGATTCCAACAATTGACTGTGACATTCAGAAAATGCACGACATTTGCAAATGTCGGAAACCTAGAGCGAAAGAAATACCGGTTTACTTAGTCTTATTGAGAGAGATCCAAGACACTGTATACTGAATTCTTCACACGCACGTTGGCATTGGGATCTTCCACTGTGAGTTGATCGTTTTTCAGCAGCAAGAGCACGTTAGAAAGCTTATGAAATGTTTTTTTTTTCGGTGCGAATGAAGAAGTGTGATTGGAAATTCGCGATATAGTTGAAAGAAACTTGACGCGGAAAAAAGAAAAAAAGGTGAATCAAAACCCTGGTGACTCTTTATATTCCAGCCGCGCATTATGACTTCTTTTGGATGTTCGAATCGCGGTCTGCCTTCGTTGTTTCTTTGCGAACTACTGCTGTTTGTTTCGCAAAAATATGGTGTGGATGTTGTTATACCGCGTATATGTGCGGTAAGAAAAGATATGATCGGCGGTCGCTGGTAATGGTTGAGTTTGATGAAAAGTACTAAATGCAGTTGAAGGCGTGAAAGGAATTTGACCCACGGTTTTTGTTGTTGTTGTTGTTGTTGATAGAAATGACTTTCGTGTTCTTGAGTGGATGCGTTGGTGATTCATATAAGTATCAGCACCATGTAGTCTTACTGCTGATGCAGCTTCAAAAAAATGTTGCATTTTTTGGCCCTGGAGTGTCAACTTTGGCAGAGTGAAAAACCTTCCCTAAAATGGGATTTAGCCAGGGACAACTTTGTTGCACCTGGCTCAATCCCAGGTTCATTCTGTGGCCTGGATAAAAAGGGCTGTGCATTATGCCCAGGAATATCAGTATTCTCCCAGTCTTTATAGTCAGTCTTTCAGTCAATCTTCTGTGATTCAAACATTTGACAGTTCATTCTTACTCTTGTCTTATTTACTGTGGCCTTGAATCAATCAATCTATCCTGCAGAGTTGCTGTTCCTCCAGTCTTTGTGTAGATACAGTACTTGTTTGTTTCCTGCAGTCTGTTTGGTGATCTTTTGTGATGCTGATGGGAGTCCATGGGACCAGTGATGAGCCTGGGATGCCTGGGCACAAACCTCCTGTGAACAAGAGTTGAGTGTTTGTGCATGGCTCCCACTCTGAGGCCCAAAATCCTTGATTGAGCTAGTTCTTCATTTTTTCAATCAACCCTTTGTCAGTTCATCTGGCCCTGACACCAGCAACATACTTCTCAGAGAGGTTTGTGTAAGGGAAGCTACTATTTTTGACATAAGAATATATAAAGATTGGAAGTTGACATTAGTTATATTTTTCTTCGCACAAGACTGGCTTGTAGAGAAGTTGGCTGGATGTTGCATTTTGAAGTTCATTTGCACCATGATTATAGTCTTGCAAAAAGCATCAAGTTACGTGTATTTATTATTTTTACTTGGGTCACAAAATAACATGTTTGAGTTATTATTAAGGTTCAACTTCAATTCATCATGAGAAGTTTTTGTTGATGAATAAAAAAGGAAAATCAGATTGCGCATGGGAAGGCCATAATCCTGAATTCTGTGATCATAGGCAGTGATGAATATTATTATACTGTATATATGTTATCTTAATGCTTACATGGGTATATATTAAAACTTTTACAATAAAGAAAATAGGAATTTTCTCAAATGTAGGAAAGGAACATTCCTGGGGTAGGCGGAGGGGGGGGGGGTCCTCATCTGATGTCAATGCAGATTTTGGTAAAACTGCAAGATGTATCCACAGCATTTACGGACGTCCCTGATGATGAATGCATTTGATGATGTTCTTTTGATGCGCAGAAGACCAAATGGAAACTCGAGATATGAAAGTTATATCGATCTGAAAGAACGATGCTACAACACCATGACAATGTGGACTCCGGTGTTTGACTTTGAACTGCGATATGCAGTATATATACTTCCTGATGCTATGTAGAGTTTGAAAATAAGGCTTCGTTTTACCTTGAGAGTCATGCTGGCAAGATTATATCTGAAGTGCCAGCGCACTTCGACCTAGCTTTATATACACGCCTATATTGTGGATAAGGGATTCTCAGAGGAGACGTGTGTCACTTGATACCTTGGTTTCGATATAGGTGAAGTCGTGAAGAGTCCCACAACATTTTCGGAAAGGCGTATCTTTGTTGGAAGTGATAATATTATATGTGTGGAGCATTGGGAATAAATTATTCGGGAGCCTTGATCAGATTAAATTGCTGGTGTTCTACTTCATTATCTGATCATCATTTCTTCTCAGTTGAATTTCCGCCGCGTGTAAGGTGTTTCCTCTGCCCCCACAGTTATTGTCAAGAACTTTTCTTCTTAAAATGGCCCACTATATGCCAGTGGTTTTTTTTTTTTTTCAACGCGGAGCATGCTGCGAGAAGGCGCCCATTTACATAGAGATTTTACCGTATTCCGGAAGAGACACTGTATTTTACAAGATACGGTTTACAATATTTCCGAAGTTCAGCGCTCTGCATGTATGGTGACGATTGAACATTTTGAATAGAACGGTAATGCAACAGTAATAACTCGTTTCCTCCAAGATCATTTCTCTGATCTGCAATACTGTACGTCGTGCAGGTATATCATAGCTCAGCACTCAGGCTTAGCACATCATTATTATTGAACGTAACCGAGCTAATATATGAACGTGAAACCACCCCAAGTCTGAGGAACGTGCTTTTTTTAAAGGAAAAATATTCAACACCGAATTGACCACGTGGGAACGATAATACACGTTCCTCTGATGTACAAATTAATATGAGTTCGGGTGTTTAATGTCCCAGCAGTATATAAACTCCATACCATACGTTTTATGCAGACGTTGTTCCTTTTCTCGAAATAAAATACAAAGAGAATGATGTCTCAAACATGCACTCCTCCATATATACAGTATATGTCGGCAGTTCATCGTCATAAATGCTTCCCCCATTACTTCTTCAAGTGCGTAAATTTCAGATTTTTTATTCTACCTGTATGCATGAGGTATAATTGCCTCATGTGAGTGTGATTTCGTCATCATCCTTCACGGTGAGTCGTATCCCAAAAAGTATTTGGTTACCTTATTGATTATTATTGCAACAGCTTCGCACGTTTAAATAAATCAGAGATGATGCTATTGATACGTACATATACTCAGGAAAACATGTAAGGAAACTACAATGTCGGAAAAAAAACGAAGGATATAGCCCTAGTAGGTCACTTTTAGCATCACAAGAATAAAACACTTCCATACCTGCTGGATGGTATCAGAGATCGTATATATGCTTGGCTTCGCGAAGAGAGTGCAAGCATACACAGCATATGAACAGACCTTTGGCTCATAACCGAGTTCATTCAACTGACTATTCTGTACTTCAATCACGAAACCTGAAATTGCTGCTAGCTTGCTTCCATGGCATGAAAATGCCTCATTAATTGCACTCATGGGCATTCCATCCAAATCCCCACTTCTAGAACTGGAATAAGTTCAGCCCAAATCCAGCAGGTGACGCTAACGGTGGAAAGGGGCCCCCGTTTATATTAACCCTTGCTGATCAAAGATGGGCCAGTTGACTTCCAAGCTATGGGACTTGTATACATAAATGCACTTATGCATGTGTGTAATATAAAATGTTGACTATGGCGATTAAGAACTGGCACGTTCGAATTGGCAGTTTTGATGGTTAGCTATGATGAAAATTGCATGCAGCAGTCTCTCTTCCAGCATTCAGTTGAATTCAGAGCAACCCATACGAACTACTGTATAATCAACTTGAAGCTATATATAGGTAGTTCTGGACTTCGGGAAATCAGCATTTTCGCTGGAAAGAAAATAATTATGGCAAAGTAAAATAATGGACGTGATACTGTAGTTTTCACTTCTTTTAATTATTCTATACCTGAAGAGCATCAATATATATTAAGTTGCTCTGTTCGAATTTGGGATTTGGTTTCAAAATGTGAAATTGAGCAGATGAAACATGGAAGTGCAATCCCAGCAAAAAATGAGGCATACAAAACAGGAGACGTATAATACGCCTACACCTGTCAGACAGTATCTTTCCTATGGATATTATACCATCCAGCATATAGGAAAGATACTATAAAGAAAGCATTAAAAAAATACTACAGGTTTGATTAGGTTGGGTTAGTTTGATTAGGTTGGTTAGTTCAGCTTTGGTTTGGTTTGGAATTACAGGTGAACCTTGATAACTCAACCCTAAGTCAAATACCCCCCTAAGTCAATTTTTTAATATCCCCATCTGAATCCCCTTAGGAACAATAGATTAAAAACCTATCCAAGTCAAAAGCTTTTCCCTCAAACCTCCTCAAGTTGAATTTTCTGTGGCCTGTTGGCCATTTTTTTTCTCCCAAAAAAGAAAAAAGCAATAAAAACAGAAATTTATGGGTTTTAAAGGAAGTGAAAGACTTACTTGGGCAAATGAACCACAGCCGCCAAGTTCAGCAGCCTTCTCAACTAATTGTATTCAAAGCCTTTCAAGCCCCAGAATATCACCATTTACATTCTTCCAAGTTTCAATAACCTGTAAAATTCTGAACCTCCCTAAGTCAAAACATCCCTAAGTCGAATTTTTGGGAGTCCCTTGAAATTTGACTTACAGAGGTTAGACTGTGTAAGAATATTATTTTCCTACACCAATTTCAAGGTATACTTCCTCTTTAAAAACACGCGCTGTTCATGAAGTCACTCTTCTGATGGCATTGGGAGACAGGTTGGAACTCTTGGAAGTCAATAGCCCTCTAATGGAGTAGCGTGGAAGGGAACGGCGGTGAGTCAAAAACTGTACCATAACGTCTTCCAGTCGAGGGAGATCGCCCATGTAGTTGCTCGCGAACTTGAGGTTGTAAACATTGAAGCTCTTCATGTACGCGGAACTCTGCACCGGAGAGCTACTGTGATAGCAGTCTTGGCCGAGCCCTGTATTTCAACTGAAATTTGCCATTTAGAAAGTCATTGCGCTTTTAGCAGCTGTCGGAGAAATAACTTTTACCTAGAACAAGCATTAGTGCTGGATCGACTTACGATTCTGATTCTTATTTGGCGATCTTGAAAGTTACTCCTGCTCATAAGCAATTCTGCTGAGACTAAATATTAATGCCGAATCAAGTGCACAGCAAACTCTAAATCAGCAATTAAGCGCCTCCGTACATCTGTGGTACTACTGGTACAGTACAGTATTCCGTTTTCTAATTTTCACTTTATGAGATCATCATTATCCACGTAATGCTCTTTAAAATGCTCATGATACAGTATTAATTTTCCCCCCTACCGTCATCATCAGCCTAAAAGAAAAAATATAAATTTCAGGAGTACAGTATATTTAGTGACCATACATTTCCGTCAACGCCACGAAGTTCGTTCACAGTACTGTACTGTACAACCAGATTCCACAGAGAAGGACGAAATTCCACAACTCCGCGCGGGTGTCAATAAACCCACCTAGAATTCCCTTCCCCTTCCGCCCATGGCGCCAAAACGGTGCAGTGCAGGCACGGATTTGCTCCACTTTATGGACGCATTCGCCTGGCAAGGGACAGAGAATATGCGAGTGAATTGGGTGGAAAATGCAAGGGCAAAGGAAAATTGACGGACAATGGAGGAGGAGGAGGAGTAGTGTGGGAAAGGAGAGAGAGGGATGACTGCTCCTGGCGGACAGGGAAAAAAGGATATCAGCGGGACGGGGAAAATGGGAAATACGGGGAGGGACAGATCAGCGTGTGATAGAATCCAAGCAAACTAGTCGCAGCTCGTGTGTGTTCCCCCTCCTGGCCGTTTCTGAGACAAGTGACCCTGAGACGCGGGAGTTTGCGCCACGCAGCTCTGTGGTATCGACCCCCTCCCCTCCCCCCCTCTCCCCAGCAGCAGAGTGAAGGATCGTAACGTATACGGTGCCCTTAACTTACACCCTTCTTTTCCCCACGCTGGGCGGCATCTGGCGCTCCTGATACTCTTCCCTCTTGGGGAGTGAGTTCACGTTTTCTGCTAGAACTTCTTTCTTTCTATATTGCGGGATTCGAGATAAGAAAGTGCGTAGATTTCATCCTTCGTCTTTGCTGGACAATACTGCACACAATTTTCCAGGTGTCGGCATGCATCAAAAATTTTGGTGTACCATGATGAGACTTGATTATCAGGTATTCAGTTTTTTTTCCATGCATGGAGATCAACTTTTATAGCTTTATATAGATTAAAAAGCTTAAATAATATGATAATGCAGTCATTATGAAAATACATTAAAAATCTATGTGCTACGACAAACGACTCACAAAACATGTATGAAGTACAAGTACAGTACATTGACATTTTTTCATTACTGTATTAAAATTTTTGTAACGCGCTGCAAAGCCTTTGTTTGAATTGAAATGTTGATTGGCCGTAAAATTTATTTATACAACCATTTGTCTTGAAAATTGTGTAATTAAAAGGTTTGAAAAGTCATGGTTGAAATTCATAGTTTTTAAAATACAGTAGTTGAAATTTTTAATCCATGTTTATTGTCCAACACATTCACTGAAATTCGAAAAAAAATTCCCGGATAGTTTTCATATCATCCTTTTTTAGAGCTCCCTCCATATTAATCTGCTGCTACAGTAATGGCCTAATGGGAAACCTGAATACTATTATTCTTCAACTTTCCAATTAATAGGGCGGAATTAGAAGTAAAAAATGAAGTTCTTGGATTTAGGTAGTGTGATTAGATCCTGAAAATTTATGAAATACAGTAGTGTATATGCAGCAATTTTGAATTGCCAAATATAATTACAGTACTATGTATTATATAGCACCTCTTATACAAGGAAGGTCTGATAAAAAGGGAATGCGCTATAGGACTATACAGTACTGTACTGTAGTCCCGAAGTTACGGTTTACAGACTGGGGAGATTATCCCGTGATTTTCCCCCATAAGAACTTTTTATCTCTTCAAACACGCGATCCGCATACTTTTTCAGATCACATAGGCTTTTTAATGTTGTGTCATTTGACTTGCTAGAACTACCCAATCCGCAATGCACTGAGTTAAAATCCAGCTTCATAAAATCCAGTTTTCCAGTCATAGAAATCTGCTGGAATAAGAGAAGGAACTGTTGAACTGCTATATGAGTGACTTTTCTTTAGCAAATTTCAATGCTCAAATCACTGCTGAATATGTTGTTTCATAACAAAATTCTTGTTATGAAAAGTATACAAAACATTTTCAAAGAAAAAATATGGTATAGTTTGAAGTGTCGCATAGAAGAGTTGTATGACATTGAAAATTCTCTTTGCATATAACTTTATACCTTTTCCAATTGCCCATTTTTTCATGATATCAGCACAGTATATGTAAATTAAATAACGTGTTTCATCAGAGAGTTTCTATCATCTCAGAAGATATTCATCCTTTAGAAGCAGCCTTTCAATATGACATAAACCCCAATCCATATACACCCTTGAGATGATCTAAACTAGCCTTTATTTACCCAATTTATTTTTTTCATTTCTCCCCAATTTATTTTGCAAGTGTGGACTGTATTTGTTTGGGTCATTATTATTAGATTCTGTTAGGAATTTTTAGGGTCATCATCATGTAAAACTTGAATATGTAAGAACTTTAATTGCAACTGAGAAAAAGAGAACACAGCCCTGCAGAGCCCTGGATTGGCTGGAAATCTCTTCAACAGAATTCCAAAAAATTGGGATTTTTTTAATGAAAGCTCAAATATGTTGAACTTGGTGTTTTCACAAAAACTTAATTTGCATTTCAACAGCACAATTATGAATTGAATAGATCACATGCAAAAAGTAGATTGATGTACTTTTTTCGGTGTATATATGGATGCATTTTAGTAAAACCTTTGACAGATTTCCACCTTATATTGAACAGATCTGATTTTGCTTATAATAATCCATCAGAACCTAGTGCAGTATCCCCATAATATAATGATACACTGAGTCATCTGACGCCAATTTGTGAAATCACTCAATACACCCTGAGCAAAGGGGCAATAGCTGCTGGTTGCGCGGGTTTTTGTACCTGCTCGCCTGCACTCCAGAGCATTCAGAACTCTTCCTCACACCGCAGAGCTGCCATGGAAGGTCCCTGGTTATCTTCTTGGAAGGGGAGAAAGAAGCAGGATCAGTCCTCTCCTCCTTTCCTGAATGCTCTACAAGTTACAATTTCTCATCATGATTTGTGATGAAATTCGATTTGGATCAATTGTAATTTTTGTGCATGGTAGTGCTGAATTTTCTCCGCGTGCTTATTGATTGTCATAAAATTTGCTTCGATTCTTTGCAAAAACACCAAAGCAGGGGAAATCTAACGGAATGAAGAATTTGAATAATATTTCAAATTTGTGATGCTTCTCTCCGGTAATCCGAAGCCTTGAAATCTTGTTTGCTCGATCGGCGCTATGACGCAATTTCTGCGTGTAAAGCCGCAAGTAATTGTATACTGTCGAAAACTATAATTTATTCCTCTTGTGAAATTGAGTTAAGCATGAAACTCACACCGGAAGTCAAGAAACGTTTTCCACGCAGTCTCGAAAGATTTGACAACCGCAGAAATACTCGGAAAAAGGAATCCACTCATCAGTGCGAAGAGATCGTGCGATATCCTTCTCGTGAATATTTCATTTGAGTGCAAACTGATCGCGGCGGTGTCTCAAGGGAGTTTCACATGAATGATGGTAGGAGAAGAAAGATTTCTGCGCGAAAGACGGGAAGAAGTGCAAAAAATATCATATCCTGCTTATTCTTGTCAACGTAATATGACCTGTTCTGCTTTCGAACGTTTTTATTCTCAGCGTGTCCTTTCTTCGCGCGGGTGACGTCGGAGCCTTTCTTCCCATGTTCCTTCATAATAGCCGGGAAAACCCAAAGGTTGACGTTCATGGGGAGGGTTATTGCCTCGTAAAAATTTGTATAGAGTGATCATCTTTTTTTTGTGTGTGCTTTAAAGTGGCTTCAGTGAAACGTGTTCTGTTTTTCGCTTATCCTCGTGAGAAAGCTTTTATTCCATTTCATAGAGTGATTATCTCTGTTACAATGGTACTATAAAAACAGTAGATCAAGAATTGTGTCAGGAGAAGAGCGCACGGACAACAAAAAGCGAGAAGGAAGGAAACACCCAGAAAAAATGGTTGAATTGTGTCAAAATGTCGCATCTTTTGATACTTTTGTTCTATATACATTCCCTTATTGTTTTTCATGTGAGGTTCCACAGAAACTGATTTTTCCGAGTTCAGTTCCTATTTTTCATAGTTACGGTACTTGTTCTTAATTTGTGGTTCTGGAATGGATTGTCAGCTAGAAACCATGTTGAATCGTGGAATTGTGAGTGATCATTATTTGACTAATTTCCGAGCAATCAATTTTTGCGCCCGAAGAAATCAGGAATATATATATGAATATGAGTAAATGAAAAAGTCTGGACATAGTGTGCTTTTATCCTATCCCTATTCTGTATTATTTTTTCGAGGGATTTTACTGAGACGCGCTTTTCTCCAGTCACGAATTGTTGACGTTTGTTTCTTCGAAATTACGCGACGAATTTTGTGAAATCAGTCATATAACTTCATAATTCATTAGCAATGAATGAATTATGGCTACTGGAGTACAGCTAGTATGTCAAAATGTGTGGCTTAGTCATACCAAATTTTGGTTTATGTTCGGGGTTACGGTACAGTATAGTTGTTCTCGAGCTGTGCGCCGTGATCTGACATGCGGACAATTCAAGATGAGGACGAAAACCAATTATGTCCACATCTCGGAACTCCGCTGAAATTTCTCCATACAAATTTTTATGTTTCTATGCAACAGGCATCCAGCAACTTCTTTCGTCGGTTTTCATCCGTTGCAACTTTCCAACCCTTAATATAACTAATCCCGAACAAAGAAAAAAGTTTTTTTCGGCTCACACGCGGTCTTCGGTTTTTTTCTACCCCGCTCTAAAATCTTACCTGTGTTGAGTAAAAATTATACAAAATGGCGGGCGTCGTGACGCAAATCGGCCAGAGGTTGGCCAACAACACCTCCGCCGCTTCTTTGCTCGTGCACGGGGCCAAGACCGCCGTGGCGGCGACTTCATCCCATCAGACGCCGGCGAGAAGCGTTTACAGCGCCACTGCGAAACGGGAACCCGGCGCCCCAGGCGGAAAAACCCCTGTGTGGAAATCAGCACAGGATGCCGTGAAGGTCATCAAATCTGGTGAGCTTTTCTATTTTGTTTTAAAAATTATTT
Organism: Notodromas monacha; assembly: GCA_905338405.1. Taxonomy (NCBI): domain Eukaryota; kingdom Metazoa; phylum Arthropoda; class Ostracoda; order Podocopida; family Cyprididae; genus Notodromas; species Notodromas monacha. The sequence continues at coordinate 52,260 of CAJPEX010000446.1, forward strand.
TTCGTTTTATTTTCTGGGTGAACTTGGTCATGTTTTAGTTTTCGATGCTGGTTTCTATCCGGTTCAAAGATTCATTGGGGATTATAATCTTAGATGCAATATGTAACAATTTTATTTCAACACCAACCCAGCAAATAATTTGGGAATTGTGTACAGTGTACCAGGCAGTGGCCGATATCAAGGTGTGCAGGTAGCTATTATCAAGTTAGGAGACAAATAACTCCCTGGGTAAAATCCAACTTTCAAACACTATGAATTAGGACTAAGTAAATACTGTACAGTTGAACCTCTCTAAGTTGAATTTTTAGGGACCAGGAAAAAATTTGACGTAGGGAGGTTTTTATTTTTGGAGGTTTTGAGTTGGGGAAACAATCATTTTTGCTGCAAGGATGAGTGAAAAAAAAATAGCAGGGATTTTTAAATGAGGATATTCTGGGCCTAAACTTGCTTCTCAATGAGTTTACAGCTTGCTGAACTTGGATGCAGGGGTTCATTTGCATGATTAGTCTTTGATTTTCTATCAAGATGCATGAAATCATTTGTTTAATTGATTTTATTTTTCCTATTTCAAGGGAATAGTAACCAAAGGCCCCAGAAAATTCAACTTACAGAGGTTTTTGAGAAAAAGACTTTGAGTTAGAGAGGCTTTTAATGCATTGTTTCTAAGGGAATACAGATGGGACTTGAAAGAAATTGAGTTAGGGAGGTACAGTATTTGGCTTAAAGAGGTTCAACTGTAGTGGATAGCTAATATTCAGTTAATCTGAACTCCTGAAACCAGATAGATGTGCCCAACTATATACAGTAGTAACTACAGTATTGCAGCTAGCTGCTGTTAGCAGGGTGCTTGGGAGCTAGCTTGGGAGCTGAAGCAGCCAACTGAATAACAGCTAGCAAGAAGGGACCTCCAGTTAGCTGGAAATAATTCCCAGTTGAAAATAATTCCCAGACTAATTACATGCTACTTGCTACCCTGAGACCAAAATGCTCCAGGGATATGCTGAAAGATATTAAAAATGTAATGATAATTTTGTAAGAAACAGTTTCATCAATAAAACATTCACTTGCCTGACAAGTTTCTTCCACACAGAAAAAAGTTTCCATAGAAAAAAATCATAAATCATGGAGTACTGAATCCAGAAAAATAAAAATAAATGTTCACAGCTGGAACTGATTGTTTGCTAACCATTTTTCTTGACTTTCAAAAAAAATAAATTAGCTGAGTCAGTTGGGCTTCAATTGAAAATTTGTGTTGGTCATGATATCAGGAATAAATTATGTTTTCTTTTAAAGTTGATCTTGGTATTTATTGATCAACTGTATCAACTGTGAAAATAAAAATAAAACACACCATCTGCCTCTATGTGATCTAAATTCGAAGTGAGGATCGCATTTTCAATCATAACCCAGCTCGAGGAATGGTCAGGACGAAGGGAGTTGGGAATGTGACCTGACCTAGTTGCTGAGTGAAAAAATTCTTGGCATACGTTTTTCCTCCGACATTAGCAGCTCTTGGCACTGTGGGAAAAGTCTCTTAATGTTTCCACAAATATTTCTTATAATTTTCCCCCAGTGATGTATGATGATCATCGTCAATGCAATAATGTCAATGCTGTTAAGTGTCAATCAGCTGCCTCCAAGTTGTCTCTGTACGGATTCTTCTTCATCTTCTTGAAATATATTCAACATTTTTTTGCCTGTTTAAATCATTTGGAAATTTTTTTTTTCGTTGATCAAAGCAAAACTTCTGCATGACTTGGTTAGAAAACATTTGGTCCAACATTCATGACATACTGAATCCAAAAAAATAAAAATAAATAAATGTGTACAGCTGGAACTGATTGTTTGCTAACCATTTTTCTTGACTTAAAAAAAAAAAAAATTACCTGAGTCAGTTGGGCTTCAATTGAAAAATTGTGTTGGTCATGATATCAGGAATAAATTAGGGTATCTTTTAAAGTTGATCTTGGTATGTATTGATCAACTGTACTAACTGCGAAAATAAAATAAAAACACACCATCCGCCTCTATGTGAGATAGGCGCTGTAATTTTTAGAAATACAGCTGAACCTCTGTAAGTCAAATTTCTAGGGACCAGGAAAAAAATTTGACTTAGGGAGGTTTCATCTTAAAAAGGTTTTAATTTTTGGAACTTTCCAGTTGAGGAAACAAAACTTTTGTTATTGATCAACTGTATTAACTGCAAAAATAAAATAAAAACACACCATCTGCTTCTATGTAAGATTGGCGCTGCACTTTCAAGAAATACAGCTGAACCTCTGTAAGTCAAATTTCTATGGACCAGGACAAAAATTTGACTCAGAGAGGTTTTGACTCAAAAATGTTTTAATTTTTGGAACTTTCCAGTTGAGGAAACAACACTTTTGTTGTGGGGAGAAGTGAAAAAAGTGTGGAAAATTATAAATGAGGATATTCTGGGCCTAATTTTGCTCCTCAATGAGTTTACACCTTGCTGAACTTGGAGGCAGGGGTTCATTTGCTATATTTGTTTTTAACTTCCTTTCAAGATGCATCAAATTATTTGTTTTAATCATTTTCTCTTTCACATTTAAAGGAAATAATAACCAGAAGGCCTCAGAAAATTTGACTTACAGAGGTTTTAGAGAAAAAGACTTTGAGTTAGGGAGGTTTTTAAAGTATTGATTCTAAGGGAATTTAGACAGGGACTTGAAAAAAATTTGACTTAGGGAGGAATTTGACTTAGGGAGGTTTAACTAATTGAGGTTCACATGCATATACAGTACACATTTTTTTTTACAAATGTCAGTACTGTATTTACGTGTGAATTCTTTTGTTAAATTGTATCCCCTTCAAAATTGTCTTGAAAATGTGGAGATCTTCAATAAAGATACCAGTAATGCAATGACTTTTTTTTTGCGGTCAACTATGAACAGTTCGGTTTATTACATGAATTATTCAAAATATTCTGAAGGTTTTGAAGTCTTGATTTTTTCTATTCTTCGAAATGAATCTCAGGTCATGCATAGCTACAAGTTTTTTCGAGTACGGTTTTCGAACTCGAATAAATTTCTGACGATGTGGAAAATTTCACGAGTCACGTGTCAGAAGGCGAAGAATTCAGCTCATATCACGACGTCGAAAAATGACGATGATTCGATCAAAATTGAATAGCTTCGACTTTCATGCGAAACATTGTTACAACAATTTTAAAGTCGATGAAGCTTGAAGCGAAATTCTCAGATCTTTGAAAAGATTTTCTTGACCTCCGAGCGGAACAAAGATTCAAGACCAGCAGAATTCTGTTCTCTGGATAGGAAATTTAAAAAAATACGGTACTGTACCTTCAAATGAAACGAAATAAATCACTGAAATCGGGACAAAGTTGCGTACGATTAAAAAATAAATAGCGCGATGACAAAACAAAATATTACGGATTCAGCTCGAGAAAATCACCATCCAATATTTTATTCAGCCTGATCCGGAAGTTGGAAGCTTGCTTCATCGCTAATATTTTCTACGCTTTTTTTTCTCCTTTTCCTTTCTTTCTATCCGTCTCATGCTGTGTTCCGGTACGTGAAGGCGACTCTGTGTTTGTACACGGGGCCGCCATGACACCGCTGACGCTTTTGGAAGCCATGACAGAGCACGGGAAGTCGGCAGGACTGAAGGACGTGGCCGTGTGCCATATCCACACTGAGGGACCCGGACTTTACACCAAGCCCGACTGTGAAGGTAAGAACAGACTAACGTACCTTCTCGCCAAAATTGATGTACAGTGCAGTACATTACAATACCATGCGGCCTATATACAAGCTTATAGGCCGCATCAAGATTTTGAATAGCCGTGTCAGGGCTGGAAAACTAAAAATACACATGAACTCTTTTTCTGCAACGAAATTCAAGGGACCAGGCAAAATTCCTTATAGAGAGAATTTCGTTGTAAAAACCCCAATAAAACGGGTAGAGAATCCTTTGAGGCGCAAAAAAAAATCATAATACAGAAACAATCGTTGTAGAAAAGATTAGGGACCCGGACTTTGCTCCAAGTCCAACTGTGAAGGTAAGAACAGACTAACGTACCTTCGCGCCAAACTGTATGTACGGTACAGTACCGTACTTACAGTACCGTGCGGCCTATACAACCGCATAGGCCGCCCCAAGATTTTGAACAGCATTGTCAGGGCTAGACAAGTAAACATAAAGATGAACGCTTTTTCTGCTGCGAAATTGAAGGGACCTGGAAAAATTCGTTGTAGAGAGAATTTCGTTGTAAAAAAAAACCTGATACAGTGAGACCCCCAGATGCGGACATAATTGGTGCATCAAGAGTGTCCCTATGTCAAAATGTCCCCAAGTTGAGCCTTGCTTTCCCATAGACTTAGATTATACAGTATAATATTTAATTGGTATTTTATGGAAGAAATATTCTTCAGAATTCCATGAAAAAAATGATTGCCGCTTGAATTTGATTCAGTCAATATCTTTTCAACTCAAGTGAGCATTGAATATTGTACCTCTGAACAGTACATTGAAGTTTTGGCATCTGTAAAAATAACATTAAAGTCACAAAGAGAGAAAGAAGTCCTTTGATGCTATGGATGGGAAAAATTAAAATTTAAAATTTAAATTAGCTGAATGAATGGGAAAATGATGGAAGAAATTCCAAAGATTTTTTTGCATAGATATTAGGGTTGGAAATATCTGTTTCTTGCAATTAAGCCTAATGAAAGTCAATTTTCCTGAAATTTATTGGCAATTTTATAGTGCAATGTCCTCATGTCAAGTCAGTGTCCATATGTTGGGCCCTTTTCATGCCTCTTTTTTATTGAAAAGTAAGTGTCCCTATCTTGAATTGTCCACATGTGAAGGTGTCCGCATGTGGGGGTCTCACTGTATACCATATTTACTTGAGTACCACACGCTCTTGAGTAAGGCGCGCCCAGGGGTTTTTCAGTTGAAAATTTTGCAAAAATCTTATCCCCAAGTAAGACGCTCACGCCAATTTTTAGTGAATCTAAAACCATACAATTTCAAAAATAAAAACAAAAAATTCAGTACAGTAACCACAGACTTCGTACATTACGCGCGAGTCGACGTTTTACACATCAGAGCAGCGTTGACTCATAGCAAAGAGAGTCAACTTCGTAAAAGGAAATTTTTGATCTAATCTGTTTGCTAAACCTGGTCGCCTGTATATATTACCTATAACAAAAGTTTCACCTAGTAAATGAGAAAACATGACCCAAAGAATGTTTGAGTGAATTAAAATTCTTTGTGAGGTACACCCATCAATTTCTTCAACATATGTTGCAACACCACCAGAACTGCTTTTATAGAAAAATAAATGTCCCTATCTTGAATAGTCCACATGTCAAGGTGTCCGCATGTGGGGGTCTCACTGTATAATATGGTTAGAGATCCCTTTGAGGCACACAAAAATTGTTATACAGAGAAAATCTCTGTAGAGATAGTAGAGGAAATTTTTGGTTATAACGCAATTTTTTGTCAGCTCCCTGGGAATTAGTTGTAACGGTATTTTACTGTAATTGTATCCTGTGCAAAAGCCACGCCAGAATCTCGGTGTTTTTTTTTGGAAAACGAATGTGGCCGAGGATGGAGTAAAAAATGTATGTGCTGGAGTGACTTACCCCCAATTCACTATAGTACGGTAAGTGGGTCTCAAAACACACCATGACGACAGAGAGGGATGAGAGATTAAAAAAAAAAACGTGTCAATGATCATATCATGATTCAGTCCTGACACTGACACACAATACAGTACTTGAAACCCTTCTTCATCTCAGGAGATGACAAGCATTATCTTCCGCGTGTCTCTATTTGAGTTTAAGATCAATTTCCTGGGGCTATTACTTGAAGCATGCTTGTATAATTACAAGAGCTCGTGAGTACTTTCAAATTATGTTGCATAACGTGTAAATCACTATGAGTAATTTACATGCTGGCGATTTCCAAAAAAGGCCCAAGTTATTTGGTTTGGGATTTCGTTAGCTGTTATTGAATAATGGGAGAAGATTTTACGTGTGCAGTACAGTACTGTACATAATTAATCAAAATTCATTCGCGGAAAAATAATTTTCTACAGAAGTCGCATATTTTTTGATTACAGTCGAATATCTTTGAGGGACCAAACTTAAGGAGGTTTCGAGTCAGGAAAACATGCACTTTTGTTTGGGGAAAGAAAAAAAAAAGAATTGCAGGATTTTGTAATTAACAATTACAGTATAGGATTTTGTAATTTGGACCCTAAATTGCATATTAAAGGAATTGAAAGGATTCTGAACTTGGATGGATGGGTTCATTTGCCCAATTAGCCTTTCATTCCTTTTCAAAACTCAGCAAGATGCTTCTTTTATTGATTTTCTCTTTCCTGTGTCAAAAATTAATGGTCATAAAGCCTCCAGAAATTTTGAGTGGTGGAGATTTGAGAAGGAAGTGCCTGGGAGATTTTTATTACAGTCAAACCTCTCCAAGTTGAAATTCAAGGGACTGTAAAAAATTCAACATAGGGAGGTTTTGATTAAGGGAGGTTTTGAATTAATGAAACAAGCATTTTTGCTGTGGAGAAACATAGAAGAATTACAGAAAATGGTAATTGGTTATATTATAGGCCTGGAATTATTTCTTGAATGAGTTTACAAGATGCTGAACTTGGAGGCAAGGGTTCATTTGTCCAATTAGCCTTTCATTCCCTTTCAAAACACAGCAAGATATATATTTTTTATTGAATTTCTCTTTCCTGTCTAAAAAAAATAATGGTCATAAAGCCTCCAGAAAATTTGAGTTGTGGAGATTTGAGTTGTGGTATGAGGAGGAAGAGCCTTTGAGTTGGGGAGTATTTTATTGATATCAAACCTCTCTAAGTTGAAATTCAAGGGACAGTAAAACAAAATTCAACTTTGGGTGGTTTTGAGTTGGGAAAGTTTTAAATTAAGGAAACACGCATTTTTGTTGTGGGGAAACATAGAAGAATTACAGAAAATTGTAAATGGTTATATTATGGGCCTTGAATTATTTCTTGATTGAGTTTACAGGATGCTGAACTTGGAGGCAAGGGCTGATTAATTGCCAATTATTGGGCTTTTTCATGTAAGGATTATTAATTCTGCGAATTTTGGGATAGATCATGTATTTTTATTTTATTTTTTTATTGGGAATAAGTTCTAGAATGGGCATGATTTTATCGATTTTCCCACAAACCATAGATTCCATGTCTCAGACTGGCGAATAAATGAAAAAATACCTTACAGAATTTGTTTTTCACAGAAATTGAAATTTTCGCAGGTGTCAACATTTTTTTCTGGAAAGAAATGCTTCCTTAGAAAATGAATATCATTGTCACGCTTAATTCCATTATTCAATTTTTTTAGATTCTCGGCGTAGTTTGTAATTCAGAGCTGCGTGACGAATCGTGATCTGGTTTGATGTAAATAACTACGCGTCAAGTCGACGACGTCGTGACGCTGGCTCAAAAACTGTTGGGAGAGTTTCCTCTTTGTCATTGTTTGACTCCTGCCTGTGTACAGTTTTCAGACCAGCCTTCTTTTGTCTGAAACATTGTTTCATGTCAGCAGACTTGCAAAGAGAGCGATATATAAATATATAAATATATATAGAGTTGTGAATCTTGGAGAATTTAATTCAATTTTAAAAATTTGAACATTAAAAATTGAATTTGAACATTGAATTTTAAAAATTACAAAAATGTCTAAACATAACATCTTGTACAGTGAAAAGATATACAGAATTCAAGTATTATCATAGAATATTTCTAAAAAGCGTACTTCAAATGTTCAAATTTTTAAAATTGAATGTATATATATATATATATATATATATATATATATATATATNATACATACATATTTATATATATATATATATATATATATATATATATATATATATATACATATCTTGGGGAATTTAATTTAATTTTAAAAATTTGAACATTTGAAGTATGCTTTTTAGAAATATTCTATAATAATACTTGAATGCTGTAGATTTTTTCACTGTGCAAGGTGTTATTTTCATAAATTTTTGTAATTTTTTCTTGACCATAAGAGAATATTTTGTGCCATTTACCTCTGGCAATATTTGGAAAAAATGATAAAAGGATGTTCTGATGTTTTTTATGTGTACAGATGGTGCAGTACCTTTTTGCAATTTGACTGATCTGCAATTTGACAGTCAAATTTGCTGGGAGGTTGACTTGAAAATTTGACCTAGGCCCAGCAATTTGACCAATACAGAGATGGGCAAAAACATCAAATACCATGTAGAAAACATTGCATTCAATGTTGCTTTGCAATTTGACTGCTTTGCATTTGATCCTGGTCCAGCAATTGTTTAGGGTGAAATTTCAGGGCACCACCTGTATCATAGTGTATTACTATGGATCAGGAGAGGAATGAAAGCAAGAAAATTCTTCTGCCTCAAATATCCTTGTCTCAGAATTCTCTCCATCTCCAAATTTACCAGTCTAAAATTATCCTTGTATCCAAAAGTTTCTGTCTCAAATTGGAACTGGCTCAAATTGTTTGTCCAAGATCCTTGGGTGACTTATTCCTATCTTTTGATAAACAGGAGAACCAATTAAATAAGTCTGCATTGGAATCTATTGGAAAACGGATGATCCAACTTAGGGACATGGTTCAAGCACCAATTACACCTGTCCGCATGTCGGGGGATCCCACTGTATTTTTAAACTTTTATCATCTTCACATTCGCGTAAAGCATACCGTAGTGAGAAAATAGATGGAAGTGCTGCTTCGGAAGCATTCACGCCTATTTTTAGCCATAAAAGACAGGAAGATCCCAAAGGATTTCTCTTCTGTTTGACGTCATCATAAGCTGAGCTGGACTGAGGCCAAAGAGAAGTCGGTGCCAATGTTTGCCTTCACAGCACCCAATATCGAAAGAAGGAGAAAAAATAAGAGAAAAGGCATTATTCTGTGAAGCAGACTCTTTCATTCATTCTCAGATGAATGGGTTCTAAATGGGAGTACAGTATTTCTTATTTTCACAACACACATTCTTCAAAAAAAGAAAGAAAGAAGAGGAGTAACCATTTTAACCTGTTCTTGCTATGCAGTACTGGCAGACATTTAAATTGAGAAATGTTTATCATCTTGTTAGAATGCTTGCTGCTATTTTCAACAAATATTTGTGGCCTAACTGTGTACAGTGCAGCATTGTCTTGCTAAAATCTATTTTGAGCGGTATTTTTAAACTAGGCCCTTCTGCTGTACAAGGGTTCTAACAAAAGTTCTTGGAGTAGCAATGAAAATGGCCTACAGTTGAGCTGAAAAAATTTTTTTCTTTAGAGAAAACATATTCTTTGGCACACAAAAAAATATCAGCCCTGTTTGACGAATTTTTTTGAATTTTTTTCATAATTCACCCTGGCAGAGTTTTGCTCTCCACTCAAAAGATGAGCCGCCCTTTTTTGTTGTAGCCGCCACATGGGCTGCCACTTTGGCGGCTGTGAAGGCAGCTGTTCATGAAAATGGTGGAATTGCCTTGGATGACTTGGAGGCAACCCTTAGAAAGAATGTCAAGTTGATTTCAAAAATTCAGAGGGGAAAGCTGGGCTACAACAAAAAAGGGCGGCTCATCTTTTGAGTGGAGAGCAAAACTCTGCCAGGGTGAATTATGAAAAAAATGCAAAAAAATTTGTCAAACAGGGCTGATATTTTTTTGTGTGCCAAAGAATATGTTTTCCCTAAAGAATAAAAATTTTCAGCTCAACTCTCGGCCATTTTCATTGCTACTCCAAGAACTTTTGTTAGAACCCTTGTATATTGGGGACAGGTGTTGCCTCAATATAAGTTAGTGTTCAAGCTGGATTGGAACAGTGAAGACATGTAAATAAACAACAGTAATGAGCCCAGGACAGGGGCTGGAATTCCTTCTTGGAATGTCTCTTTTTAAAGGATGAGGTGTATTTCACACAGGTTAATAACTACTCAGCAAACTTTTGCTTCAACTGCTAGATTGAACTGGACTAAATTCTCCATTTACCTCTCTTCTCTCATTCGATTAGCTCAATGTATAATAATTACCCTTCATTAGGTTTTACCTTTAATTTTTAAGGGAGAGGATGAAACTCTAGCTAATTCTGAGAAATTAGGTAATGATGGTGCACTTGCCTAACATAATCCCTCCCTGTTCCATCAAGTAGTGCTTTAAGGAGTAGCGCTCTTTGATGGAACACATGGCTCTTCATTGGTGCACTTGCCTAACATGCTGCACATTTCCTGGATGTTATGAAACATAATCTATTGCAAAATGTAGTTCAGTCTATTTAAAAAAAATTTGGAGTGCCCATTTCTGAAAGGAAAGCTTTATTGGTACTGTATATACATCTTGAACAATATTAAACATTTTTTCATGATTTTAATGGTTTCTGAAAGTTGTTGTGGTGGATTGTTGCTCTCTTGAGGTCCAAACCAAGCTCAATGAGACATTTCACTTCAGTTGATACAGCATTTACAAGAACTACTTTATGTACCTTTGACACTTTGTGAAGAAACTAGTATTTTTCTTTAAACCAAGCAAGTGAAATTGATGTCACACATATTGTAAGAAAGAGGGCAAATGCATCAACATTTTGTGAAAAAAATTTAAAATGGTCTTTGCCAAACAAAGAACTTGTTCAAACAAACTTTTGCATTGCCAAATTTTTCATTGGGGGAAAAGGTGACTTGCTTAACTGGATTTTTCACCTGAAACACAATTGGTTCAAAAATCCTTCTTCAGCAAGTTATTTTGAGGTTAAACTCCAGAACTTTTAAAAATCAAGGGGAACGGTTCAGAAGAGAAAATAATTTCGAAAGTCATTTTCAAGATTTAAAAACTGCATGAGCCAAAGAAAAAGGTACAATATTGGAAATATTAAAGAGAAGAGAAAAAAAATTATGCATGAGTAAAAACAAATTTTTCAATTGGCCTGTGAAGTTTTCCCTCAGCAGGTTCTCACCCGATAAGACCCTATAAAATAATAAGCTATCACCCGATAAGATCTTCTTTTTCAGTTTCAGTCAGCAAGTTGCCAATTGAATTATGCCTGAACATTTTGATGATATGAATTTTTGCGAAATTTTCAAATTTTTCAATTTAAGGTGACTGATACATGATTTTGATTATTAAATAGGCCGCATTCTTCAAGTCAGTGTGGCCTAGGCTCAAATATTTCCTCCGTAGGCCACACTATAGGGAACCTTCTCGAAAACATTGCTTATATTGAAAATATGTTTTCAATTTTGATTTAATTGAAACGATTTATTTCTCACGTTTTTTGTCTTGAAAAATTTTGCGAATCGATGAAAACAAGTGTTTCATTTTTGTCCTTATTTCCAGGCATCTTCAGGAGCAACTCGTTCTTCATCGGTGCCAATTGCAGAGAGGCCATTGGCTCTGGACGCGGAGACTTCGTGCCAATATTTTTGCACGAAATCCCGCTCCTGTTCCGGCGGCAGCTGATCCACCTCGACGTTGCCTTGATCCAGGTTTGCATTGTAGCAATAATCGTACCAAATCAATTCGAGCCAGTCGAGAAAAATGAAATACAGTACAGTACTAACTGTACTCCTGAAGATAACCCAATATTGTGCTCACGAAAAAAATATGCGGAATTCGTGAGGAAGATGACGCGCTAATTATTATTTTTATAAGGAACCACTTATCCAAGGAAGATTATTCTGAAGTGTAGGAACCACTTGATCTATTTTTAAAATAGAAAACCCCACATTTACGGCCCATCTAAATACAGTTCACAAATTGTCTTTGAGATATATTTTTATTTCACATCATCATTTTTTTATCGTATTATTCTGAAGTGTAGAAAAGGTCATCTGTTCACAAATCTTTCGATCATAAATACTGTATTGTTCGTGATGGAAAACAAACGTCTCTTCGACAAATACGCGTTTTTTCTGATATCGGTGTAGCCTCTAGCCCCACAAATAAACCGTGTTACGTTGCTGCTTATAAATGGTCAAATAGGTGTCGCTACAATCGCAAACGGTCGAGTGCTGTTCAACGGTACAGCAGTACTTGTTGCTCCTCTCTTGAGCCTGAACCTCTGTCTAAATTTACGGTATTTGTGTATCCAACTTCAGGTTTTTTAACCGTCGCCAGCTTATTATAGTTTGACCTTTGACGTTTAATCGTCAGAATTGAATGATTCCATGTCTATCGAGCTGAAATTGATCTGCATGTCTCAAATCGTGTTAGGCAGACAATCCAAGAAATTAATTTTTTCACTCTTAACACAGCACGAAATTTACATCATTTCATTTTTTGGCGTTATCAGGTCACTCCTCCGGATGAGCACGGATATTGCAGCATTGGGTCAAGCGTGGATACTGCTCGAGCTGCTCTACAAAGCGCCAAGGTCGTCATCGGTACGCATCATGACCCTGTTCTGACATAATATATCTTCATTGATCATGTAAAATTAATTTTTGTAGGATTCCTGTTTCACAATCATCAACCCAAGATTAAAAAAAAATTGTGCATCCGCAGAAATCTCTCTTATTGTTAACAAGTCAAAATGTTGTCAACTAACAATTTTTAAGACATTAATTCAGAAGCAAAAGAATAGACATTGTGTCGAAACGAAAATATCTGCTTCCAGTCTGCTGTCATGTGTTTTCCCCTTTTCTCACTGTTTGTTAGAGCATCATCAACTTTCTTTTTTAGTGTATCTCTTGTTTTCCTGTCCTCTGTTTGGTGAACTGCATCTTGACATGTGCTTGTGGCACTAAGATTCAGTTTCTTACAAAAGGAAAATTGTCTGTTTTTGCCAAGTTTTCTTTACATTTCCTGAAAATTCAATACCTTTTACACTGGAATGAATGCATGTGATACCTCTGAATTATGAATTGATTCTTAAATATTTTTCTGTCCAAATTGGAATCCATAAACTTGTTTTTGCCTATACAAGATACCACTGTATTTCTTGCTGGAAAAATGTTAACCCAATCAAATGGATTATTCTGTAGAACTTATCTAGTTTCCTCTGATAATGTTGTACCCAAACTGATACAAAAGGGCGCGGAATTTGAAATAAAACACTGGAAGCCGCTTTGGGGTTCAGCTGGGGATCTTGTTTGAGATCCCAAAGAAAAAGATAAAGATGTATTTCTTTTAACCCCAAACACAAAACGGATCTTTTCACAAATTTGCACAGTCATAATGATCACACGCAATTAATGACTTGACTCAATGAAATCTCTCGCCGTACTGACTCAGAACATTCCATGACATGGCGGCGGCAAGTTGGCTCCAAGAAAACTGTAGAAAACATGAGAAAAGTCTCAATTGTTCAAGATTAATTTGTAGAGTATTGCGCATAGATTTACGGTACGGTAACGTGCCAAATTATTCCGCCAGAAATGTCATTGTTCTACTTGTCTTGCAGGTCAAGTGAACAAGAATGCACCCAGGACATTTGGTGATGGTATCATCCATGTTTCTCACTTTGACGCATTGGTGGAGAGCAATGTCCCGCTGCCTGAGCACCCGCCAAAGAAACGCTCTGCCATTGAGAACAAGATTGGAGAGCTCATTGCCAAAGAGCTTGTTGACAATGGGGCCACTCTTCAAATGGGTGAGAGCAGTATTTTCTTTTGTTACTTTTTCTGTGATAATTTTCATTGTGCTTAACATATTTTCATTTGGCAAACATTTGCGGTTTGAATTGACTACAATATCTGAAAAAAATGTCATAATTTATCAAACATTTCTTTGTACAGTAATAACAACTTTTAAAATAATATTTGTTCTTGTTGTATCAGTTTCACTTCTGGTCTCCACTGGCATATTCATCAGGAGAATTATTTGTAGAGAATTTGATTCCCAACAAGACGCTTGAAGTGTAAGAAACTTTTTGTGTGGTTGAATTAGATGGGTATGCAATAAATATTCAATTTTATTTTACTGTAACATTTTTTGCAAAAATTTTACTGAAGGTCCTGTGGAGTAGAGAAAAAAGAATAAATACAGTATCATTATAACGCATTTCTCAGGTTGAGTGCAAACAATGTCTCCTTGGGGTTTACCAGTTCCATTTCAATTAGTGGCATCTCTGAATTTTTCTCCAATTGTATATTAATGAAAAATGTAACAACATGTTTAGTGAGATCATTTCTTTGAAAAGAAAATAACACATAAAATCGAAAAATGAATCAGACCATGATCCTATGATACTGCATGGAAGACATTTAATTTTCTACTGTAGAAAATTTTGTTACTTTTTCTGTGATAATTTTTATTGTGCTTAACAGCTGGTTTTCATCTGGCAAACGTTTGCGGTTTGAATTGACTACAATATCTGAAAAATGTCATAATTTATCAAAAATTTCTTTGTACAGTATAAAAACTTTTATAATGATAATGAGATTTTATAATGAGATTTTTCCTAGTTTCGGCAATGGTGACGTCAACCCCACTCTTCTGAGAAATCATGTGTGACGTAACAGTGCTATGATATTCGTATTACGTATTCAACTTTTCGCATTCCCTGAGCATTAAAAAAAATCCAATACACAGGACAGTATTTGATCGCTGACTAACGATTTTTGTCTGTCAATAAGGGATCGGGAATATTCCGGATGCTGCCCTGGCTTCATTGACGGATCACAAGGATCTGGGGATCCACTCCGAGATGTTCAGCGACGGGATCCTCCGCGAGCAGCTTTTCCCGACGCACTGGTTATCGTTCTTCTTCGAAATGTGACCTTTCTAGGAGCCTAGGAAGAGCCAGCCGTGCTCCTTTGAGATGCTGAAGTACGTGTTGTTAGGGAAGCAGCCATTGGTTGGGGGATACCAAGCTCAAACTCATTTAACTCCATAATTTTCTTTTCCTTTTTTTGAAAAAAAAATAATAATAGTGATTTCAAGTGGTAACTAAAAAATTAGAAGAAACACCAATAGAATAAAGATGGACGCTCTCAACAACGAAATTCAAGGGACCAGAGAACGATTCGATGGAGAGAAACTTTGTTTGTAGAGAAACCCTAAAACATGGGGGAAAGAACCCCATGAACCAAAAAATTCTTTATACAAAGATAATTGTTGTAGAGAGTAGAGTCCACCAGTAAAAACATTGTTGGAGATATCCCAGCAAAACGGGTTTAATTTATCTACCTGAAAAAGGGAGTTCGAAACACAACTTTCATGAAAAGGCTAATTAAACATATACTGTACCATTAAACATAGTGTTGGCATTTGCTGGAAAATGCTTTTTTGTAATTTAAAATAAAATTGTATCTAAAATCAAAATTGTTGCCTGCTGGATTTTTAAAATACTACGCATACCACCAACAACTACTGTATGTCTTCTTCCAGTGATGAATGATGTGGCGTACGTGAATGCGCCACACAACATCATGCAGAACCCATTCCACTGACGGTAGTTGAGAACGTAGCTTCACCTGGAGTGACCTGTTCACCAGCGACTAAGGTAACCGTGGGCTTACAAAAGGCCACACCCTCCAGTCCACCTGAAAAACGCGCCTCGACGAGAGTGCACCGATGGTCTTGGAAAGCCCATCCTAGCCTTGGCCTCCTCCACCAACAAGGGAGAGACCAAGATTGTTCCCTTCTTGAAGCCAGGTATGATCTCTCCACCCTCTGAAACAATCTGTAACTTGTGTCATCTTTTATGAAACTTGAAGAAAAATGTTTGGAATTTAGTTGTTACCTTGAACCCTCATCCCTAGAAGTACTATAACGTGTTTGAAATTTTATATCAATCGTTATAACCGACAACACACTCACTTAGTATTAGAAAATGTTGTTGGGAACAATACTTTTTCGTCTCAACACAACAAATTTGTTTTTGAATGAGTCCTGTCCTATAGCCACAATCTCGAATGCCGAATGTCTACATAACAAAGTTTTGTCCGAATTCCATTTTTGCTGTTTATTTTCAAGCAATATTCAGATGCATGCTAAGCATGATTCATCAAGCAGCTCTTTGGGGTGCTGTGTTGATGAAATTCAATTTATGAAATAAAAATAATTCAATGTGGCATACTCACACGTAATACTGTATGTGTCAATACAAAGATCACTTTTTCAATCGTTGCTGTTGTCATGGGTCATTATAAAGCAAGTGAATCATTCCCTCGGGGAAAAATACTTTGTATGCAATATTGTACCATTGTAACTTTTATTGATGTCTTTCAGGTGGCGGAGTGGTGACAACAACTCGTGTACACGTGATGTAGCACTGGCTCGTGCCGTAGCGTATGGACAAGCCGTTCTTGAACGCGGTTGCGCGCGTGCGAGAGTAGGTCCACCGCGTGGGACTGGTGGCACTTTTTGACCTTTTCCGCGCATTCGAACGACTCAAGTGCATGCCGTCTGCCAAGTGAACAAAGGGATAAATCCCTTGTCCAATGTCAGGATTAATAAGAACATGTACCCAACCGCTCAATTCAGTAACTCATTCAACAGAGAAAACAAAATAAGAAATTCTTCAACCTCGCAAAATAAAACTTTCCAATTGTCTTTGATTCATAATCAAGAAAGTAAAAGGATGCCCGAGAGCAATTCCAGTTCTATTTGAAGGCCTTTCTGAACTCACTCGACAAGCAAAAGATAAAATTCAGCGTGCCGCATTTTGGAATTAATATGAATAATTAATTGTTGATCCCTCATGAAATTCGATTTCCCGCCCGTCCATCCGGAATAATGACAAATATTCAGGTGCGTACTCTAAGGAACAAGAAGGAAGTGTCAGCACTTATGAAAAAAAAGTCAAGGAATGAATAGCTTTTTGAGTTGAAACCGGTGCTGACGCAAGAATTGTGTCACGAAACGTCGGTCGACGACCGAATTCTAGGCAACAATTTTTCGCTTCCGTTGACGAAAACAGTTTCTCTTTTGCCGTGGCGAAGAAAAAGAGATACTAGTGCTGAGAAAACGTACATTTTAGAAACGTTTGCTGTGCGATGCAAAGGGACTTGTGAATGCAAATTTATTTCTTTGGCTTTTTTTCTTGGTCGAGCGTTTGTTTTGAGTTTGAAACTTCTGTTCTAGGTCTTTCACTTCAATAAATTTCTTGTGCCTTTTATTTCAGAAAAAGTGAAGCAGTCCATCTTCCTCTTTCTATCTCGTATACATGATTTTCTTTGTATTTCTTCTTGTGATTGGGAATGGCAGTATTTTTTGCCATTTCCCCACGCGCGGGTTCTGAGGGTCATCTCATCATTCAGGGATTTTAGAAGAAGAAGGCTTTTTCTTGACTCTAGAAGAAATTTTCGCTCATATAGTTTGCTTTCAGAGAATACATGCCCAGTGAAGGTTTTGCCAGAAATTCGTCTTGATTTATTTCCACATATTCAATATGCAGTAGATAAATTTGTGTAACGATTGTCTCTTAAAGCAGCATACGTTAAACTCAATTGAGCATACATTCAGTCCACCTTTTTACATGTTCTAATGAATATTAGTGCATTCCTCTGAAACCATGCTCAAAGAATTTTAAAGCGTTGCTTGTCAAACTTTTCAGCCATGTATTAATCATCACACTGCACATTCAATACGTGTTTGTGATTAAATGATCGGTCAGGGAAGTTTGTGAGCCTTGAACTGAACCTATTTCAGAGGCGCACATATATAATTACTGTATTATTCAGAGAAATGAACTTGATCGGTTCCCAATAGATGTTCAAGATTTTGCACATCCAGGTTTAAATGCAATGAAGAGAAAAGAGAGAGATAAAATCGACTCGCTTTAGACAATAAGGTTTAATTCTGTCAAACTTACATATATGCAAGTACAGTACAGTATTACAAATTTTTTGGTCAAGCGGTTGTAAATAAATACAGCATTAAAAAACAGTACAGTATCTTTAAAATCTAAATTACAATGTTCCAGATCCTACAAAAATAAATAATACAGTAGTTGGGATCTCGACAATGTTTGAATCAGCAATACTGCAGAAAGGTAATTTTGCAATTCTTGAGCTTAGCACTCAACTTCCTCAAATTTATGCGCAAAAATCCTAAAAAGCATAGCCTTTTCAGACAGGTTAGACAGATTTTATGGAGAGTATTGTATAAGAAATCAATTTTATGAATTTCATTTGATATTTTTTTATTCCAAGCCGGAATCCCAATAATATGATTGATCACTATTTCAATTCAACCAACACTCTTGCACGCCTCAATCCCAAAAGTACGACATAATCAAGAACAATTAAATTAGGTTAGTTTCAATAAACCACCTGCAACGGAATTTTCAATGATTTTTAGAATACAACACTGCATTTTTGTTAGTTTGGAATCATTACTGTACTGCTATTGGTTTGATTTGCAAAACCCGAGAACTTCTTCAACGTTTTTAAACAAAGGATGAAGACGGTTAAATATTCTTTATACTTTACGAGACTGGAAGTTGTTGTCATCGGGCAGTGTGCTTTTTTCGAAAAGAAAAAAGTGTTTTTCTTAGTAGCAAGTAAGTTGGTAGCTAATGTTATAAATAATGGCATATCCAATAAGCAGTCTGTAAATACAATATAATTACTTCCGAATGCCTGACACATTCTGCACTACTCATTGAAGGTTCCAACAGCTCGCACTTAACCGGGGTTCTCAAAAAATTTCGACGAATTTCCCGAGAAATCGAAGTGCGCATTAAACGAGTCGCTGTTGCCACAAGAGTGTTGCGAAAATTAATCGGAATTTATCCGAAGATGCAACCCGTCAGATACGCAATCCGTAAATATTCCGTGTCGGCAGCACTGCGAAGCAATGTTCTATACAGGGAACCCATCGCTCCAATCGTCGGCAGGAAGCCTGCCTATATGAAAAAGGAGGAGGCCGTGCAGATGATCAAATCTGGTCCGGATTCTCCTACTTCACATGATCTTCTTCACTCATAGAGAATAACACGATTCACCTTTCCAGGAGACATAGTTTTCATTCACGGAGCAGCTGCTACGCCTTTGACTCTGGTGGAGGCCATGACGGAGTACGGCAAGAGGATGAACCTGAGAAACGTGCAAGTCTGTCACATTCATACAGAAGGAAAGGCGCCGTACATGGCGAAGGATTGCGAGGGTCAGAAACGTTTTACCACTTTAAAAAATTGAAAAAATTCGTGAAGCGATCACCCAGTGCGTAGATACATCGTCGATCGATGCTTGAACCTGAATGACCGGAGCAATCAACTTGGAAATAACAATCGAAAAAAGTCCATGACATTGCTTTTCCAAAAATCTTGATTTCTTGTCTATTTGCTGCAACGTAAACACCGTTACAACTATGGCTATTTGTGAAGAAATTCAGGAAACACATTATTCAAGAGATTCAATAAGTATCCATCAAGCATGCGTTCAACAAGCCAAATCCGATTTCGATTCATTTAATATCAGATGCGAAAGTAATTCCGCATTTAGAATATTTAACTTGATGAAATTGCGTATAAAGTAAAACATTCGTCTACAATAGTTCCAAAAGAGTTGTACTGTAAACATATATTAATTTTCGTAGCGTAAAGAA
Source organism: Notodromas monacha (assembly GCA_905338405.1). NCBI lineage: Eukaryota > Metazoa > Arthropoda > Ostracoda > Podocopida > Cyprididae > Notodromas > Notodromas monacha. The sequence goes on from CAJPEX010000446.1 coordinate 71,778, forward strand.
TCTGTTCATAAACCTCTATTCATCGGAATAGCTCACCTATACGATTTTAGGTATCTTTCGCGGAAACTGCTTCTTCGTCGGGGCGAACAGCAGAGTAGCTGTGAACGACGGTCGGGCAGATTTCGTGCCGATTTTCCTCTCCGAAATCCCGCTCTTGTTTCAGAGACGAGCCATAGAGCTGGACGTGGCCCTGATTCAGGTGAAACGCGGAGTTCGACCCTTGCACTTCACACTTTTCTAAACTGCCCATATTAATTGAAAACGATATTAAACAAAAGGTCACTCCGCCCAATGCGCATGGGTTCTGCAGCCTCGGTACGAGCGTAGACTGCGTCAGGGCAGCGCTCACGAACGCGAGGATAATCATAGGTGAATAATCGAGGCACGCCTGTGCAGCCATTTGCAATTTCCACTGAGGTGCACAGCTTTAGCTTGCATGCCGCACAGCTGGCTCCACCAAGAAACCTGTAGTATAGCATACATTTTTGTATGCTTTTTTTTCATACAAGAATAAGAGCCGAAAAAAGTCCGTAACTTCGATCCTCCTTTTTGAACCTGACACAGCAACATGGTTGGCACCGCAGATCCTTTTTTCGATTTTACAATTCACGATTTGTTCAAGGTGCAAGAACAATGTGGCATTTGATTAAAATGCTCAGCTTTAAGTTAAAACACAAATTTCAATTACCTCAAGTCAAAAATCCATCCATTTCAAGTAATTCGAATACGTGAACATAGTCAAGTTTCCTTTTCTTAAAAACTGCATAGCAACTCAGCTGCTCTATTCCCGCATTTGGTAAAACTCACAAAAATCCATGTAGCAAAGATAAGCAGCGTCTAAGTGAGTATGCATTATTCAAATTAATTTAAAAAGCTTTAGCGGGTTTAAAAGCTGAATACTGTACTGTACCGAGTTTTGGAAATGGAACTCATCATGTTGAGTACAGAAAATTGAAACGAACACATATTGTCTCACTCAGAATTTCCAGTGCATCGAGGATGTGCTTTTTGTAAACATATTGTATTTGAATCCACTCAAAGCCGTATGCAATACTAAACTTCATACAAAAAAATAATTTCCCAACCTCACAGAAATTAAATCAGAGCAATGAATCAATAAGTCATGGTCCCCTCCTTCTCCTCATTGCCTTTCATCTGGCTCCAGTGAAATTTTTTCTTACTCTTGTCATCTTCTTGAAATCAATAAGAGAATCATCTTGCACCTGCGTACTGTGTTTATGAATTAATTTTGAAAGCTGTAATTTTCCGGAAGCGCAGCTCAGGTCAACAAGAACTTACCCTTGACCTATGGCGACGGGATTATCCACGAATCCCACGTGGACGCGTTTGTGGAAGATCACAGGCCGATGCCACAACATCCGTGCAGAAAACGGTCGCCGGCAGAGGATAAAATTGGACAACTGATAGCCCAGGAGCTGGTGCAGGATGGAGCCACGCTTCAACTGGGTAATGGCACATTCATACTCAACACAAAGCCAAACCTTTTCAAGTTGAATTTGAAGCAACTCCAAAATACTGGACTTGAGAAAATAAGCAGGGATTTCGACCTGATACTGTATGTGCAATTTTTAAGTTAAAACGATTTTATGGCCATTCCATTTACAGAGTTCATTATTCGAATACTTGTATACTGTATTACNAGTATATGTTTATCCCTCATTGAAAAATGAAATCCAGGGATTGGAGCCATACCCGACGCGGCCCTGCACGCCCTGTCTGGCCACAAGCACCTGGGAATCCACTCTGAGATGTTCAGCGATGGGCTCATTGACCTCATCGAGACTGGTGCAGTGACGAACCATCTCAAGAGACTATCGCCCGGGAAAACCGTCAGCGCGTTCTGTGTTGGCTCCCAACGGCTCTATGACTACATTCACGAAAACCCCTTCATTAGTGAGTTATTCATCTTTCGTGCGTATATTACCCTGTAGCAAATTCAAATTTAATAAGATTTAAAATTACATTGAGACCCCCACATACGGACACCTCGACCTGCAGACAACTTGACATAGGGACACTTATTTTCTTTGAAAAAATTAATAAAAAGGCCCAACATGAGGACACTGACTCAACATAGGGACATTTTGTGATAAAATTGTGAGTACATTTCAGGCCACATTACAAGAAACAGATATTTCCAACCCTAAAATTGATGTAAGAAAAGTTATTGGGCATTTCTCTCACCAATTTAACATCCATTTAACTAATTTTTAAAAATTACCTCCAGCATAGAGGGACTTCTACTTTTTTTTTCACTAGAATGTTATTTTTGTAGATGCCAACATTTCAATGTCCAGTACAGAGATACACTATTCAATGCTCCAAATGTTCTTCTTGAGTTGAAAATGTATTCACTAATTCAAATTAAAGTGGCAAACAATTTTTTTCAGAGAATTCTGAAGAATATTTCTCCCATGAAACACCAATTAAAATTATATACTGTAATGTAAGTCTATGGGAAAACAAGACTCAACTTAGGGACACTCTTGATTCACCAATTATGTCCGCATCTTGGGGTCTCACTGTATATTCAAAGAAAAAAATTTGAGTTGATCTTGTTCTCAGTAAAAATTCAACTTTGCAGTTTCGCCTTAGTCACTGCCATTTTGCTGCAAGAAATGTTTCATTCTGCCGCTGGGATTCTTCGTTTTTTTTCTTCAAATTAAATTAAAATTCCCGACAGAATAAAAAAACAGAAATGAGTGACAAAAATCCGTCAATAAAAATGAAGAATATACAGTACAGCAGTATAGGTGCTAGACTCCCTCTACAACAATTTTATCTGCATAAATAATAATCGTTTTGTCTCAGGACTATATCCCCCTGTTACTGGGGATCTCTACAATGGCAATCTTTCAACAACGAATTTTTTCTTTCTTCAATTGCTTATAACTTTATTGTAGCGAGAGACCACCTAGCATAATTTTACTGTACTGTATATCCGATCAGCATTTTTTTTCAAGAGGAGAAGGAAAATGTAAAGAATTCAAATGAATGTCAGGATAAATGTAAACTTACGATGAAAACTGAATTATCGCACTCCCTCACGGTATTCGAATTTGATTACACCGTGCCTACGGGTTTTCCGGCGGAACCGATTAGACATGTCGTCACACTCGTCACGCCAAAAAATTTGCTTCAACGGAATTTCCCTTAACATTCAATTCCGAAAACAATGCTTCCCATTCTTTCTTCACCAGTGATGACAACTGTTTCCTACACGAACATGACCTATTTGATCGCCAAGAACCCGAAGGTCACCGCCATCAACTCTTGCATCGAGGTGGATTTGACGGGCCAAGTTGTTTCCGACTCCATTGGCCTCAAGATTTACTCAGGTGGCGGACTTTTTTTTTGAGACAAACATCATTCAAATGAGAAATAATTTAAATTTTCTTGATTTTCGTTTTCGAGGTGTCGGAGGACAAGTGGACTTTTTGCGAGGAGCCGCGATTGGGTACGATGGGCTCGGAAAACCCATCTTGGCCCTTCCTGCGACAACAAGCAAGGGGGAATCAAAAATTGTCCCAACCATCAAACAGGGTGACGAGTAACTTGCATACGAACTAGAAAGCTAACTAACGTACTAAATCATGTTACAGCAAACTTCCAGGCACTTTGAGGATTACATTCAAAATTATTCTGTACAAGATTTGGATATTTTCATTTTAAGTTCCGGAACTTATTTCTTCAAATATGAGCTTTCTCTGGCCATATTTAAAAATTTTTCCAAACAGGATACAAAACAAAGAATTTGCCATGCCACAATAAAGTGAATAAACACAGTTGAATAAAAGAGCTATCCATCCGATTTGATCAAGAATTCCGAACAAATGAAAAATTTTTAAAATGCCCAACTGTCGAAAAATAAAAATCAATTTTACGAATTTCCAAACGCGCCCTTCACAGGTGGAGGAGTTGTAACGACTCGAGCGCATGTGCACTACATCGTCACAGAGTTCGGTACGGCATATCTCTGGGGCAAGAATCTGCGTCAGCGCGCCTTCGAACTCATCAGAGTTGCGCACCCTGACCACCGCGAGTGGCTCGAGCGCGAGTCGTACAAGCGACTCAAGGTCATGCCTTCCCCCTGAATTGTAATCGAATGCTTCTTTATGCCCCATAACGCTTGACTCATCCACAGCGCAGTGTTTGATTCTCTGCGTGCTCTTGCAATCTACGTGATGAATAAAAAAAATTCGATTCGAACATGTTCGATAGTCATGACACATTGCATGTGTCACATATACGAGTACAGTACATTTTTTTAGTCCCCGAAGTAATGATCGCTATTGTTTTTCATCCACCATGAACAACGAACATAGCGCGCCGTGCTCAAGGCTACTGCAGTGCAATTTTTTCGATTGTCTGGTCATCGGTTCAGGAATATCGCAATTTTTTGTCGTTGATCACAACTCGTACAACCCAGCGCATTCGGACCGCAGGAAGTGTGTTGGGTTACACACTTACACTTACACTTCAACACTGTGCGTAGTTACTGTGTCGCAGTTTTTTGATTCCTGTACATCTTTTCCACAAGTGATCAGGACGGGAGGTGTTGTGGTACCGGGTTACCAGAAATGTCGCAGGTGAGGATGGGTTATTTTAACTGTTACCATTATTCATGCGACAGGCTTATTATTATTATTCATCATGGCTTTCAAATGAGCGAATGAGCAAAATTAGAATTTTTCAAGATCTCACATCACGAGAGACTCACCATATTCAAATAAGTACTCGTAGCATTATTTCAGTTCGCAAGACTTTCCTCCAGTATTGTATGCAGCAAGATAAAAATTGGTTCAAAAAAATGGGAACAAGTCGAAGTATTTCAAGTTAAAACAATATATGAACCCAAATGCCCTGACTCACATATGTTGATGCACTGATCGAGCTCTTTACACAGCTGAGGTTACTCCCAACAACTTCTGATCTCTTAATTGCTGCAGAAGCTCAAGCAATAAGACGGACATATTCTCTCACCCTCTTTGAAGCAATTTTGTTGGTAATCCGTTCGCCTGGTTAAAAATTAAAAGAAACGAACGTGGACTCTCCCCCAGCGATTGTCTGTCTCCGTATAATGAACTATTTTTGGTCCCATACGGTTCACTTCCCATGTTATGAGGGTTCTTTACAATGATATATTTTTGGTCCCATTACTTTCGGTGTAGAGAGTCCACATGTATTCCCAAACCAATTGAACGCATAGAGCATTAATTTCGAGAGTCACCCGTTTGTATTTTCTGTCGAAAATCGTACGAAACGTTAAAAAACTGAACCGCGAACGTAGCGATGAAACGAAAGACCCGTGAAATGTCAAAATGAACATACCTCGCGGAAAAATTCCCTGAATACTTCACTTCCTCATAGAAAACTGCCAATTAGGAAGCACTGGAGGTAATTCAATCTTCCGCTGGCAAGTGTGACCAGTCGATTGGAGACAATCCGTTTTCCTTCAACAATTGGTTCGTTTTGGAGAAGTGGCGACAGCCCAAAAATCCGCGATGCGCCGACAATGGAGACGGATGAACGGCTTTCAGGACACCGTGCTTTTTCTGAAAAATCGAATAATTTAAAACCATAATATCCAGGCACCCAACCAACTACGACAAAATTGCAATTCATTCAGTTTGAAAAAGCGGCCAGTTCATTCCTCGTAATTTCAACTGGAGAAGTTCAATTTTCCTCCTATTGACTTGATTATCTTCTAATCTGTTCAAGATACCGGACCATTCGGCGTACGATTGGTGGGTTGAAGTACAGTATCTTTGTTGAGCTTTTATTGATGACTCCTATTCATCCAAAACTTTAGCTTGAATATGCCGCGAAGAAATTGAGCGAATAACTGAAATAATATTTGAAGTATCATTCAAGGTAAAATAGGAAGTTATCGGGGAATTATTCCGTCCTAACCTCGAAGTATTCCTGTATTACTGTTGTTAAAATTCAAGTGAAAGGACAACACAGGACACTGGTAAATCTTTTACTCGGCAAAATTTATAAAATAAGCAGATCTTGATCCAATGAAAGCCGCGGCCAAGAGGACGAGCTCACTCGAACAATCGTTTACTTACTCCATTAATCAAGGACACTTTCTTCTGAGCATTTGCGCCCCACAATAGGAACACCAGGTAGGGTTGGGTATCGCTCAAGCGTTTAATGACAGCGTCAGTGAATCGCTCCCATTCCGACGTTTTCGAGTGTGAGTTCGCCTGATTCGCACGAACCGTAAGCGTAGCGTTTAATAGGAGCACACCTTGATTGAAAAAATATACATAAAAAATAATAATTTTATCGACCCAAGTATGAAAAAGTGCGTCAAGTTAAACTAACCTTGCTTCGCCCAGCCAGTAAGTGTTCCGTGTTTCGGGGCGACGAAGCCTTCGATGTCAGCCTGCAGCTCTTTGTATATGTTAACCAAGCTGGAACACGGGGAAATTATGAACAAATCAAAACTACAAATCGAGTTTTATGTCGTCGGAATGATAATTGCTTCTCAATGCCAGTTGAACACATGTAAAAAACGCCTAACAATTTTTTTCTGCTTTGGGACGTACTTCTGCCAATCAAGCGTTCGTTTTGAAGTTTGCCTCAAAGCTGCAATAAAGAAAAGTCTATAGTCAATGAAAATATGGACTAGCTGAAATCCTTGTTATTGGACTAACCCAGTTAACTAAGATACTGACTCAGATATTTGTCTGCTCAAAGAACTTAAATTCAAGTTTTTCTGTACATCGTAAGAAAGAAATCTTCGACTGGGCAGAAAACTCTCGGCAAGAAGTATTACGCAGTGCATGTAACGAAGATTACATATTCCTGTACTCCCAAGAAGAGGTATGAGTGGAACATGGAAATTTTTATATATTTTTAGACTTAGCAATAAAAGAAAGATCTAATTAATTGAACATGCAATTAATACAATAATTTACCTTGGTGGAACAGCAACACTTGCTCGCACGCTGAAACAAAGCCCATGAGCTTGGCCAGGTTGATGATATGGGTCTTGGCCGAGAATCACAACCTTCACTTGGTCCATGACACAATGCTGAGTCCAAGAGAACACCAAATCCGCCGGGGGATATACCGTGAACTTCTTTCTCTCCTCCATCACAAAATCATTCAACTGCAAAAACACAGAAAAAAAATCTTTTAGGTGGATCCTTGAAGCTAATCCATAAAGGGAATGTCCAATTTTCTCTTTTTTTTAGCACGGAAGCTACGTGATTTTCAATACTGTACATTCAATCTGGGAAATTTGAATCGTATATTGCAGTGTTCCCAACTCGTGGTCTACAGAAGTTTTTTGCTGGTCCATTGGAAATTTTCAACATAATACATGCATCAAAAGTAGGGATGAATTTCTGTTGTCTTTACCTAAAATTTTGGAAGAACAATTGCACATGAAATTATCTGAGGAAAATAAAAGCTGTCTTTTCTCTCAACACTGCTCAGAAAGATTTACACCTGCTGAAATAAATACAGATAATTTTAATTTTTTAATTCTGAGGAACCTTTCTTCAAGCCCACCTTTCTAATCTTTTGATGACATTCAGCTACAGCTGCTTCATCGTGGCTAAACTCAATTTTTGCAAAAATCAGAAACTGTTAAATACCTGCCATGAAATATTTCAAGCAAAACTTCTGGGAGTCAGCAAAATTTTATTAAACTTCGCCAGTCCGCAGAAATTTTGCTTGGGAATTTGCTGGTCTAGTGGCCAGCAAAAATTTTTGACATTTTGCAGTCCGCGGGTTCAAAAAGGTCGGAGAACACTGGTACTGTATATTGCATACAAGTATGACGCGAGAAAGTGGAGAAGACTTTCTACCAAACCGAAACAATGGAAATCAGCGTAAAATGTTAACTCTCGAGGAATACAAAAATATGCAATATGCATAAAATGTTGAAATTTTCACCAGAATTTCAGATTGATCAATTTACTTCTTATAAAAGAAAATATGCTCCTTTTCCGGGAAAAAGAAGCGACGAATTCTTAAAGATCTTGATCGCAAAAATGATTTTTCTGCCTTTTCCCCCGATTTATATTTCGCAGACGAAGAGGCACTCTTGAACTTCGGCATGTGTGTGACATTTTCAGTATAAGCTATCTACTTGGCTCCTTTTTTTTCAAAAACATTTTCAGCCGCAAGTAAGGTTTCATTCAATAATTTTCATTTTCTCTGCTACTTTTTTGCACGAACGATATAAGTGTAGACTGCAAATATAGGTTAAAATAGGTACAGTATCAACTGCTGTGTTTTTGCTTGAGGTAAGGCCAAGAACAGATTTCTATAATCCCCAACGAAGATGAGGTACACAAACACTTCCGTCTTGAAAATTATGAGCTCGTTGAAAAGTTGGGAGGCCCAGTGTTCAAAATTCAGGACGAAGATTACGAAATCCCCAATTCCATACCTTCGCAAAATAAGGCGCTTGAAATTCCGTCTCCAAGGCTTTGAACCAGCTTGTGCCGAAGTTGGGCGGGATAACACGGGTCAAGGCGGACTGCCGACGGATCAAAGCAGCGAGTCTGTTTTCAGCAATTTTTTGCATTTGCTCCGGGCTCAACACTACGGATCCCTTGTTCTGCTCATCTTTCGGCGGGGTTTTTGTCGCCTCTTCAATCACCGGTTTCTTGGACAACTATAAAATTCAAACATTCAAGATCGATTCGAAAGAATTAGTTGGCGTCTCTCACTAAAATACGCGTGAAATATAATTTATAATTGATCAACTCACTGATTCGTGCTGATCTCTACCATCATTCACAGCTCCAAAAGCACGCTTATTAGACGTCGGGGTCAAAAACTTGAGCAAACTCGTTTGCTTAGACATGAATACCACAAAAAAATTCTTTCAACAAAACAAAAAGTAATAAAAAATGAATACACTAAAAAGGGGGGCTCTAAGAAACACAAAACGGGGTCATGAAGTCGTAAAACAGAGGGAACAAAAAGCAACAGAACATCAAGCACACTCAAGGCAATAATGACCTCTCGAATACTGTTTGCACGCAATTTTTCTTTTCTCTCTTCATAGCACGCACTGAATTGATCGCACAGAACAAATCAACAAACATAAAAACCGGGATTTCCGTCTTTTTTTCTTCTTCGTTTTCAACAGCACCAAATTGAACCAGCCTCCGCATTATTCTTCTCCCCCAAAAAAAATATTGAACGGCAAAAAAGGCCAGCACACTAACACGTGTTTCGTTTCTGCATGAGCCGAGAATCACAAAAATTTTCGCAACGAACGCTGAGGAGGTTTCTTTTTTTTTCCGGTTCAAGATTTCGCAGTTTGCAAAACGCGCGAGAATTAAAAAAAGAGACTCCCCAACCCTTCACCACAAGAACACGCACGGAAAAAAAAAAAACCCAAGAAGTTCAATAGTTCGCATCTCAGTTCTTGCACACATCTCCAGAATTTCTGTCAAGCTGGCGGAATGTTCCGCAAACGCCTCTTTGACAATGGAATGCTCGAAATTTCAGGAAAAACAAAAGTGACGCCCTTCGTTAACTGCGAATACTTTCGACACTTTGAATGCGAATTTACGATTTTGACTATACAAGAATGCACAGTTCTTTTTCTTGAACCGGGAATGGCACACAACATATTCTCGAAAAGCAGCGATATCAGATATCTCCCGCAAAAGAAATGGCAGAAGTTCACGCTGCGAATTACGATTCCTGCAATGATGGCAATCCTGAATCTCATTCTCGTCTTATGCCTCTCGAACAGTCCATTTCACGTCCTTCCATTTTTAAAAGCTGTTGAGTGAGCATACAATTTTTATGCAAAAAAAATCGTCATCATCTCCGTCAAATTTCCTCCGCCTAAGATTCAAGTTTGAAAAAAAAAATAAGGTGAACAATTGTTTCATCAGTTCGTTTAAATTGAGTATGAAGTTCCTTCTCTTTTTCATGAAAAAGAATCCTCCTTTTGGAGTCAATTTCTAAGGCGACGTTCAATTGAAATCCATTTCTATAGCGCGGACCCCCACAAAACGTCTTGAGCTTCATGTATCTTCCTCCAAAAATTGCACATTTCTGTCTTCATGGCTAAGACCTCGAGTTACATACATATTTGCCCCTAGATTTTTACCAGCCTTCTTCATGGAAAATTTTTTTTCAACATGCTTCCCTTTCTACTTGCCTCGTAAGGAATTCCAAAGCAAGTGAAAGCGAATTTCCAAGAGCTGCCAAAATCACACATCAAGAACATTAGTTTTTGGCAAAGTCGAGTTTCGGTTGTGCTACGTAACCAAGTCTGGTGTCAATTTGATTTTCCACGTTAAACTCACAAAAGGCAATTGAATGGGACTGAGGGTTGCCATCTCGCAGTGGTAGTGAATTGCAGGAACAGATCTAGTAAGTACAGTACCGCACCGAAAAATGTTCCAATGACCTGATTAAATCAACAGGAAAGCTCTTTTGCGCCAATTTGTACAAATGAATCAAAGATTTCAATTGGCTGCGACGCCCGACTTCTCACTCGAAAACTATGATTCAAAAAGATTCACTCGTGTCCTTGAAATTATGTTAAACACCCAAAAAGCAATCTAACTTCAGGCACGGATACAAAGCCGTTACAGAAGAAATTGATTGTCCCTATCATACGAAGAAGGAATGAACGTCAAAATAATTTTCAAGACACTAAAAAAAAAAAAAAAATGTCACGAGATGCGGAGATCAGACCACAGGACTCACAGAAAAAAAGGAAAAAAGCGATTCGATGAGCTTCACGTAACATCAACAATATGAATAAGGCAAAAGAAGCTCGAATGATGAAAACCTTTGAACGTGTTTAAACTTTGCAGTCGTCCGAGTAACAGGTTTTTTCTTCCTTTTTTAAAGAACGTGTCTTTCAAAAATTCGCGCAAATATTACGCGAAACAACTTTTGGAATATTCTTTGCATGCTGAATTGAGAATTCTCGCGTCATTTCTGAGTGCACCTCGACACTAGGTTTCTAGGTCACCGGTTTCACCCTTTCGTCGAATCTTCTGCTTTTTAATAGCTTGACATGCACTCCGGTAAACTGACGGGCCCAAATACGTTGAGTTCGTAAAGCAGCGCGAAGATGATGAACACGAAGTACCAGAGCACGAGAACGACACCGTAGCCCATTGTTAGCCGCCATCTTGTCGCGTGTGTCGCAACCAACAAGAAGATCACCGTCGAGAACAGCGACAAGGTCATGTAACTTAAACCTGGAATTGGAAAACAATTGAATAAAAATCCGCAATTCATCACAAAAGAAAAGGAATTCGTGGAATATCTGAAAAAAAAAAGAAGGGTTTGAGGCATTGCCATTTCCCGTCTGTGGCTTCTCGAATTCCGTAAATCCAAAAAATTAAAACAATGGGTGGCTCCAGTTTTTTTTCTCTCTCCAATTAATAATTTAGGGGATTTCAGGAACCACCAAACAAATGAAAACGTGAATCCATACAGAAAAATGAAAATATATCCCCGAAAGTTACGCCTTACGAAGACACTCCGGAGAAAGAAAAAAAGAGACGTCTGTTTCTCTTTCGCATCAGGTCTGTGGGTGAGATAAGGGAATAAATCACAAAATGGAAAAAATGTTCCCTTTCCTTTCCTAAATACCGAAAGATTAATGTCAGTTCTGCCTCCCTGGAATTATGTCAGGATCCCTCTTCCCCTGACTTCGGCAAAAAAATTTCCATATTATGTGCGTAATTCTCCGAGATACGTTTTTTTGCGTCAAATTAAAAGTGAGCCTCCCCGTTTGACGCAGGCAAACCATGAAGCTCAAGAAAATCTCGATTCATAGTCACCAATAGCTGCATTTTTTTTTTTTTAAATCTGGAATGTACGTCCATCGATTTACCTCAGTAACATTACAAGCAGCTACTTGATTCAATCAATGACAGAAGAGTTGACCAGATATTGGTCTCTAAAATTGAACCAGTGTCCTTTTACCTTTGTTTGCCACCAATACGGTCGAACCAGGAGAAACAACAGCAGTTTGAAGGAACCACGGCAATCCCAAGCACAGTAGGATGTCGAATACGTTGCTCCCGATCGCGTTTGAAACCGCCATGTCCCCGTAGCCTGACGAAATTTTTTTTTTTTAATTTAAAATTAAAATCTCAAGATTGAAGAATTTTCGACAATACCTTGTTTCACGACGGCAACGCTAGCCAGCATGTCCGGCATGGAAACACCGGCCGCCAAAATAGTGAAACCCATGATCACATCACTTATTCCCATGGTAAATCCAATGACAGCTAGCATCCAGACCATGACGTACGAGATGAGTGCGATCCACGTGATGCTCATCAAGAAAGTTACTATATACCAACGCTTCCATTCTTCCGAGGAACAGTCCGGAATGGTGTACTTGAACGCAATTCGCACTGGCGTCATCAGAACGTGCATAACTTTCGAAAACGCGGACCGCTCTTCCGCGGATTCCTCAATCGCTGATCCATCCTTTGATCCTGTAAAATCGGAGATTATTCTGACGATGCGTTCAGAAATTTTTTCTGACCAAAACTTAATTATCTTTTTGCGGCACGCGAGGTTATCGAGTTGCAATTGAAGACAGAAATTCCTTCGAAGATATTCACATAACTTCATGAGTACATTACCCTTCAAGAGTAACTATACAAGCACAGTACTGTATAATAAGCCTCAACAAACAAATTTAAGCCTGGCCGATACCAATGGAACCTACTTCAAATCGTAAGCCAATTATATTAAGCTTCACGAGGGATAAACTATTAACGATTCAGCATAAATTCAGCGTCTCGAGGAAAAATCTTCGAGCTTCAATTTGAAATTATGAATCGAAAATTTTCGCTCATTTCACAAAAATACCACGATACTGTATATATAATATAAGCATCGATGGATTTTTAACGAATGAAATTTAAACGACTTCCCATATTAGTTTGGGAATACGTCAGTTCGACAACAGATGATTTGCATTCCTAAACGAGAAAATGTTAACATACAAAAGGGGACTAAGTTTCACAGTCAAGTAGGAAAAAAATCTGTTCCAAGAAAATTTTCGCGTTACAAAACATACTTACTATGAAATTCCGACCCATGTTTGTCACTGACACTCGCAACATCCACATCGGGTCCAATAGGCACAGGATTAACGCCACCACTTTCAATTCCACCAGTTCCGTCGGCATTGTAACCCTCAAATGTGCTCGAGGCCATGAGTCCGGATTTTTCGTTCACCAAGTATTTGTTACAGGGAAGTTGGATCCAACTGCTTACGACAACCTCCAAACACGGGTTCAGCCACATGATGAAACAATAGAAGGCGTACAGGAGCAATAACGCTGCTGCTTCGTACCTGATGATAATGAAATATAATCTTTTCAGCGTTTTATGGAACAGAAATAAACCTTAAAAAACACGCTACACACGTAATACTCCTCATTTCAAGCATCCCAACAGTTGATACAGGTGGACTCTCTCAGCAACGATTTTTGGGGACATCGGGTTCTTTCTCCATATCATGAGGGTTCTCGAAAACGAAATTATTTATACAACGAATTTTTTTGGTCCCCTGTATTTCGTTGTAAAGAGAGTCCACCTGTATTACATTAAAAAATTCTGATTCTCCTTTTAAACTTGCTTCCAGTAAAGTTAGACAGGTGTCTCTTGAATTTGTTATTGAGTTATTCGACTAGAAATAAACTTCCTTTGTACAAACCTAACCAGCAGCGGAAGAAACTTTAAAAAAATATTGGCAAAACCCAAACGATGACGACGAATATCACGAAATCAACGCCATTTTACGTACTACAGAGGTACAAAATAATCCATTTCTGATCATAACGATAATTTGACTGATGGCAATGGAATTTAATAGATATGACAAATTTTCCTATTTCTCATCTTACCTGTTGGAATTGTATTCCACTGCAATTACGAAATTTTAAGTGAAATATGGTACTCTTAACGAATCATGCTTAATTTCAGGAAGTTTAATTTTGTTGAGGAGCGTTGAGTCCACTTTTTCTTTCTACTTCAATGGCCAATGGAAAGAAAAATAATCATCAGAAAATTCACTCACCAAACAACGACTCCATCGGAAATCACGATCAACATGGCGGAAATGGACAGGAGATAGAAAAGGGAGTCGCGAAACATGGGCCACCAGGACAACAAGACAGTAGGTTTCTTGCCCACCGACGCAACGAAGGCGCAAGCTCCAATTACCAGCATGATGTTGAAAACCGCAGAACCAATTACTCCACTAGTGCCAATGTCGTCCTTGGAAATGAATACCCCGATGACCGTCGTCGCCAACTCGGGCCCGGATGAACCCGCAGCCATGAATGTCGCACCCGCCACGTCCGCCGACAAATGCAATGCTTCCATGAAAATAAATATTGTATATTTAACACGTGAACACGAAATTATTGCGGGTTACTGAAGGCGACGAAAAATCCTTTTCACGTCGAAACTCCGTCGAGATAATTTTTATCTAATTTTTACAGCGCGAACTAACCTTAACAGGATATCAGGTTATTGGAACGAAACAATACGGAAATCAAACCAAATAGAGTACTGCAACTAGCAAAAACACACGAGGTTGTCCAAAAATTTATTGATGGTGAATTTTTGCTCCACATTTTTTCACAACTTCAAGACTTCAATATTTCTCAACATAATCAATATCAACTTGAAATCAATTTCTCGAACTTACATGAAAGTACTGTACGGTGTAATTTTATCAGAATATTAATCCATACAATGTAATTCTAGCAAAAGAGAAAAGCTAGGCTAAAATTAAATACTGCAAAGTCGGGAAAAGGTTTTGAAGATCTGGTTTAAGCAGAGGATCTACGCTGCTAACTCAAAACCTTTTAGTAAAACGATATACGGTACAACGCTGAATCTTGTCGATCCGCTTCCTCGAAATTACAAAAATAATTACGGTAAATGAAATATCAGATTTTGAAGTTTCAGACATTTCAATGAGTAATTATCAAATAATACATTCAATGTTGTTTTAAATGTCCCATTCACGACAGAAGAATCAAATCCGGACACCCTCAAACGCTCGACTTATTAAAGCAACAAAAAATGATCGTTCGACACAACAGGTGAGGATTTCCTACTCACCACCACTTATAGATTCCAGAGAGGGTACAAAGTAATCGTCGCACACAATCGACAAGGCTGCAAAAGTGTAAGCAACCACTAACACGTGCACGATGATTCCACCGTTTGCCCGTTGCTCAGGTGTCATGACAGTATTCGGGAACTGTTCCACGGCAGGGCGAGTGCAGTTATCGTCCAATCCGAGGATGCTGAGATCTAAAAAACAAGCAGGATCATGAAAAAAAAGTTATTACTGATATAGATGCGAAGGGAAACAATCAGAAAAACTGGAATATTCAATCATCACTGGGTAAATACGAAGGGCTCAGTGAATTTACAACAAAGTAACTTTTTCTCATCTTCACGCAGAACGGCATTAAAAAATAGGGCAGTTGAACGATACCTTCCCAAAGGATAATCTAAAGCTGAACGATTTCCCCTCCAAAAACCTTTCATCATTAATAGTATTTAGTAAGCAAACACTTTACATGTAGAAGACATGAAATGATCCACATGATCATTCTGGAATTGGAATGAATCCGTCTTACCAATGTCGGAAAGTGAGAAAAGGTTAAACCACGATCAAAAATCAGAACCCCCCTTCATGCAGAAAAGGTCTCAAAATGTTGAAGACATGACTTTAAAAATACATGACCTTTCCCGACATGTAATTTCAAGCAATGACAAACCAAAAAATCTTCAATGATGAACGTCTCATGCTGCCGAGAGAATCGCGAACATTGCAAACGATAATTTAAACAAAGTGAATCGAATATCGGGAAAAAATGAAATCCTATTCATCAACAACGAAACTTTTTCCAAAAGAGCGTTACAACCCGATCTAAACTTCTAATAGTTCTAAAGGATTCAAAAGACAGCACCCACGAAAAATATACTCACCGAGATAGCGCGCTGTTGTGACATTTCCTTCATGAAAAGGAGTGACCTCGCCGATTCCACACTGCGCCACAAAAAGCAACACTATCACCGACAACCACATCTTCTCCGCGTCCCAAACCGCCGCCTCAACTCCCTACACAGAAAAAAAAACTCACTGTACGCTGCACCAAAAAGAACTAGCATGAACGCAAAGGTAAAATAATATACCCGTCTACATCAGCGTACGAATCAACGACTTTGAATCATTTAATCACGCAGTGGACACAGTGCCATTCTCCAACAAAAAAGGGGAATTCTCTCGTACAGGGTTCAAGAAAGTAAGAGCAAACGAATAACCATAGAAGAGGAAAAAAATCAAACCTCCTCGAACGAATGCCCGAAAAGCCGAAACCCCTCACGAAAGTGGAAAAGAAACTTAAAGGTGGACCATCACAGTTGGGAAAAATGATACTAAAATCGTTCGGCTCCTCGTCGAACAACAGTTATCCACTCTAAACAAGACAGAAAACGAAACGAAACCTCGACAAAAGGCACAAATCGAAGGGTTAGAACGATTTCTTTGATAATTGCGGGACGAGGTACTCCTTCGCTGACTGCAACGCTTGGAGAAGGCCGTATTTCTTGCTCGATCGCTTCGAGAAATAATGGCTCACAACGTCGTGGTTTGCTGAGGACAAAAAACAAAATTATCAATTGAACAGGAAAACAATACAGCGGGTCATCAAAAACGAACGTCCCAAGCAGCAAACTTGAAAAAAAAATATATATATAACCCGCACGGCCGCCATTTCGCCTTGGGCAAAGAACGTGACTTGATGAACGAATCTCAAGTCAACGGAAAAATCTATACTGTATATTTAATTCTTGAAAACAAACAAAATTTACCGCGAAAATGTGCAAAATTCTTATTTTTAAAATCGAGATTTCATTCTCATGCAAAAATCCCGAGGGAACTTTGAAGACAAATTCGAAACTGAAGTACAGCATTCGTTAATGCCTACTCTGCTCCCAGTTACCAGTTAACATCCTACAAATAATTGTTGACTCAAAATTATTGGTCGTCATTTTCTTTTCGTATTTTTTTTAGATCAAAAGTCTTTTATTTTAACATAGAAATTAATTTGCCTGAAACGAATTGATTGATTTCTCACAGATTACCAAGGGAAATGATATTGTGTTGTTTTATCTGAGAGAATTATGAAAAGGCAAATTGCATCACAGTATTTCCAACAATTTTCTAAACCTACGATTGTTTCATGTAGTTGTATGATATTTTAGAACAATCGTAGGGCTATTGAGATTCTCACAGTATACAAGTGCGCTATGTTCACCACAATACTGTACTCTAAATCTGAAATTTCTCATGTACCGAGCACTGTACATTCACAATAGCTTCTCAAGCATTTTTTTTTTCATCACACCGACGGAAACCCGTAAAAAAAAGCCCGCCCATAGACCCAGCCAGCAATTCGATCACATCTGAGCCAGCAGGGACACTTAACAAGAGGATGAAACGAATGGAAAGAATCAAGGGCGAGGAGGTCAATGAACTTCACTAAAACAGGTCCTTCAATCATGTCGTCTACTCCAATATTTTGATCATCCCGTCTGAGGTTCATAAAATACATAACTCACATTAATACTGTGCATGCGTTTAGCTGGAGAGTCCGATGATTCTTATCTCCATTTTTTTTTTTTTTTACGACAGGACCCTTTCTCGCGAGTAATTCTCACGAGAACCTCTGATGCATCTTTTAATGAACGTCTGAAGTTTTCCCTGTTACACAGATGTCACTTCAATTGCGTAAGGTTTCGTCTAGTAATCATTTCATCAACGCTCAGTCAGCTAAGGTAACATCAGGCCATTTGGGTTCCGTCGGTATTTTTGTAGAAAAAAGGACGCGAAACCTTGGCCTTCAAATTGTGAATACAGTCATGAAAGAAATGGAATGAAAAAAGGAAAGGAGCTTTGAACTGACACCATATTCCAGCTCGGACAGAGGATTTGAATGACGATATAACCATACTTCAACTTCGGTCAAAATGGTCCTGATAAAAGTGCGATTTCCCTCCGCCTCGTTTAACCTTATTCTCTTGTGTGGTTGAAGAAGGAACTTCTATTAGACCAAGAGCTCTAGAAATTCAAAAAACTGATATCCTCGCCGTTTCATTCATAAGAATCATAACCCTAATCTTGAAGAGTGAAAAGCTGAATTTATTTCAAGTTCTTTTAGAGCTTTAATAATTCATCCTTTTTTATTGCCTCATTTACAACCAGACTGAAAATTAAAGCTGAATTGTTAAACGGATACTTTGCTGAGAAAACCAGCTTGAGTGACAAGATCAGAACCATTACTTTCCTTTTTCTCGCAATATTCCACTGGGTCAGAGTTTTTTCGCGAAGTTAATTGAGAATTATACAACGAAACATGAAATTTTTGAAAAATTGACACGGACGACCGTCAAACAAACTTGAAAATTGTATTCCCGATCAAAACACAAATAATGATTTCTAGTCTTTTTACAATTCAACTCGAAATTTCGCTTGAGCACTTAATTTATAAGATATGTGTAATCGAAGCAACGCCGTTTATCAATCAAATGAAAAAATTATTACATTGATAATCTGAAAATTTGGAAATACAAATTCAGGGGATATTGATGTACTCTCCCACTCTCTCTCTCAAGCTTGGAACGAGGTGATCTCTTCAATCCCAGGAACACAATTCAAGCATGTTAATCAACGTTCACGCACAGGAAAATGCGAAAAAAAACGAAAATAAAATTTAACTCACATAGGAGAGGATGAGCTTCGCCCGCGTCAGCATACGACGGTAATACGTTGTCGTTAGCGGACAACGACACCAGCAGCGCAAATGGCACCAGCCACATGAACAACGTAAAATACGTCAAAATCTCAGACAATGCGAAATATTTGCTTGAAAAGTAGCTAAACGCTACATAATGGTTCCACCCCAACAACACTGGAACGGAGATAAAATCGATTTTATCAATAAATTCATACGAAATGAAGGACGGATTAGACGTCAAATACAGAGTTTTACTCTGAGCAGAAAAGTCCGAGGCAGACGCGTAATTTCCATAATCTCGACACAAAAAATATTTTTGTCGTGATTCGAAAAAAAAGAGATTGAAAGTATGTTTTCTTCCAACACATGAGAGTATTCACTCAATTATAAGACGACATCAATAATTAAAACATTTTAATTTTGGTGAAAAAAAAAATTTGTTCTACAAAATTGAGCGCATGTTGTCCGCGAATGTAAGATTCACTTTCTTTGCACTCAAATTCTCCAGTTTAGTGGAGTTCACCTCTTACGATTTTCCCCTTGAACTGAAAATGTCATCATGTTCATAAGATCGCGTCGTTCACAAGCATTATGCATGTCCCCAACAAATCTAAGACATCCCCTGAATTTTCAAAGCGATTTTTCTGTAAAAAAAAAAAAAACAGAACAAGTGACTTGAAAGTTGTACCCAATTAAATGAGCTAGAATATTGATCGCATTGATTTTCGTTCGCATCACGCAGTTTAAACCGAAAAATACAGTTCAGTTGAGTTTAGTACTGTATTTACTTTTTGACCAGCTGTAAATTCAATCCAAAACGTCGAGTGATAATTCGTTTAAAATAAATGGAACTGGTTTGATCAAATTAATCCAAGTATGCATCATCAAGTTTCGATTGATAGTCGGATATAACATTCCGAAATCACGGTACCTTCAAAAACTGGACAATGTTCAACACATCGCTTGAACCGCATTATATATATTTTTTCGACTACCAGAGGTTTTCCAACTTCTTGGGGACATCGTGAAACTTTCGAGACATGCCACAATTTGCTTGCCACCTCTCCAAGACCAAGTAACATTTGCGCATTCTACCTCGATCAAGGACGTAAAAGATTCAAACCAAAATTGACAACCGAACCACAGTTTTGCAATTGGATTATATTTGCCATTTAATTTCCTCATTGTACGCTCTCATCATTTCTCCACACATTTCTCACTCGAATTTCCCGCATTTACAATTTATTCAAAAACCTGACCGTACACAGAAAAGAAAAAAAAAATTCTAGCTTCACCACCTGACAAGTACATTCATGCGTACCACCGGTTGAAAAGCCCTGCGTCATAGAAAGTAACCCGAGATTAAAAAGAAGGAAGTTCTCACCAAGCGCTCCGATGAACGGCAACGAAGTGACGTTGACGAGCGGGAACGTTCGCATGATGAGCAAGTGACACACTTGGGCCGCGAATCCGGCCGCGACCATCGATCCCGGAAAGTCCTCGAACACAAACAGCATCACATACGACACGATCGTCATCTGCAAAAAAATTACAAAATGTATAAAATAATAGGAAAAAACCCACTAAATTTAACAAAAATCGAAGTCGAGTCACGGGGAATGATTGCACAATTTTCGCCACCCCCCTATAGAAAATGGCGCAATCGAGAACGCGGTTGGTATCGAATTCCCACAGCACTAGCTGAGAATTACAACAAACAAACTCCGGGTTCACGTCTGCGGGATATTGATGTAAGATCATGTTCAACGAGGGGGGGAAAAAAGGTATTTGTTGCAGCATAGCCGTAGAGCTTGTTCACTTCGTTTCGTCGAACCACTTTCTCGTCGTTTGTCAAACTTCTTCATTTGAACCAATGAGTAATGCTTCGACAAATTAAGCAACAACAAAAAATCATGATCAGATCTTGAAACCTCAAAAATCTTGCTTGAACCTTAGAATTTTCTTTGGACCTCCAGTGGAAATAAGAGAATGTGTTCGTGGGTTCGTCAATTTTTTGTTTCCCCTTCTCGGAGACTCGATCGACGGATGGAGTCGAGAGCAATTTTTTTCTATAGTTGATTCTCGATACAATGAATCTCGTTGCAAAGACTCTATTCAGAAGGAATTCATTTTCGAGTCCCGCCTATGCGGGCACAAAAATATTTCAGGCTCATTACAAAATGATTTCCTATTCATTGAATTTTCAGGTTCCAATAGCTTCATTGTAACGAGATTTCATTGCACTTGATATATTCCTGACTAACCTTAAAAAATGTGCTAGAGGCTGAAATGAGTTACACGCTTTTCTGGTAGGTTCCATAAATTCGAACGCCACCCACGTTCAACCAAGCATTACAAATACAGGAAATATAAGCGGAACAGTTTCCGGCAACTGTCTCACATATCACAACCATGTTCACATGGAACACCTCAGCAAATTCAAGAAGAACGAGCTAAATTTGGATGTCGAACTAAAACGTCCATCGACAAGTCATCCGTGCAATCGAAAAAAAAACCGTTTGCGAGATAACAAAGGATTGAAGTGTTATTCATTCCTCACTTGTTTGTGCGAATCGGACTCATAAATTAGGGAATAAAAATAACATTATTTTAAATTAAGGTGTACAAGACTTTCGAAACATTCTTCGTAGACTCAGGACGATCCCAGGAAGTATACATTTGAATAAATTCGAAACACGGATGCTTCAAATATTCGAATACCTAAGGTAATTCTGAAACAGGAAAAAAGAAAATCCTCGCGGCCTTCGGGATCAACAGCTGACTCACGTTGAAAAATGTATCATTTCAAAGAACATTGTGTAATATTAACAATAAAAAATATGTATATATATATTCCAACGTATGATGACATTCTCGCTTCGATGAAAATTCCCCTAGAAACCTGATCTCGGAATCTCGGCATTGAACACGGAAGGTATAAAATCACGCGGCCAGGATCTATGCAAATATCGGGAGAGGCAGGAACCATCTTCATTCATTTCCTGTTACGATTCGAACATCAGAGAAACTGAACACGTCTTCCCAGAAAACACGCTTCAAATCTTGCATTGCATAATGCAACCGCATACTTCATTGAAAAAAAAAAAAAACAGTAAGTACAAAAAGCTCCTTTGATCACCAAAAATAGCACACGAAAAAGCAATGTTTTTTTCTTTTCCCGGAAAAAAGTCCGATCGCTCACAAGTCACAACTCCATCCATCGATCGGGTCTCCGAGAAGGGAAACGCAAAATAAAAAACCGATGAACCAAAATGAACCAAGCTCCGATATTTTCGGAGCTTCAAATGAAATTCTGCGGTTTATGGAAGCATTTGGAGGTGTTACAATTGTAAGACAATTTTCGAGCAGAACTTCCTTAAACACCAGAAACAAAAATCAGGAAGGAACTTTCCGTACCTTAGAACTAAAAATTGACAGTAAAGATACGTTGACTCGCATTCGATGATGATTGAATTATTTCCTTCTTCAGAAAATTTGTTTGGTAAGAACCCGAGAATTTCGAAAAGTCATCGAATGTAAGACGCCAAATAACATGCACTAGGATTCTCTAAGCTAGTTTAAAACTCAAAATTTCACTTATTAAATGACATAATTTTGAATTGGGGACAAGACTTTGGAAACATTCCTCGTCGATCCAGGGCAATCCCAGGAAGTACACATCGGAAGAAAGAAATTCAAATACGGCAATATATGCGAATTTTTCAAGAGCAGCCTAGACCCCAGACGCCAAAAATTAGAAAAAATTCAATGAATTATCAATGAAAATAATCATTCGAAACATGAATTCCTAAAGCTAAATATATTCGAATACCTAAGGTAATTCTCGAGAAGAAAAACAATCTTTGACGCCTTCGTAAGGAACAGTTGACTCAAGATGAAAAAAGTGTAATTTAAAAGAATTTGAAACAAAAAAATTCAATTTTTAGCTTCAAGTTAATTGAAGTTATTTTTAGTCTATTCAATGAAATTTGAATGTGAAAGTATAAATGGAAAAATTAAACTTGAGCTCCAGTAATGACGGTATTCACCCAATGTTCAGAAGAAAATAAGTATGAAAATGAGTTTCTTACCCATATCAGGAATCTAATTGTCTTCCCCGTGGCCACAGAGAACTCCTCCACAAGTTCTGCCAAATAGTACAGACCAGCAGCTGCCAAAAGAATAAAGAAAAATTATACTGTAAAATACTAATCTGAATCAAAATAAAAATGACTTACCAAGCGCAAGAGTGACCACACAGAGCTGCACTGCAAAAGACAGCCAAGTCAACAAATAAAGGAACCACATGTCATCACAATTTCCTCCTCCCCCGCATGATCTGAAAATTTAAAAAATAGAAAAGAATGAAGAAAACTCGAAAAGTCAAGGAAGCAATAAAAAGTTGAAACAAAGCAGTCAAATTAAAAACTCTCGCAACGCAGGATGTCGACAAAATCCTGAATTCGGTTCTTTATAAGATCGGGTTTCCCAAGTGAAAGCACATCAAATTAAAAAGTAGTTACTTTGAACGTGTGCCTGGTGGCGTCCGATGTAATGACGAGAAGATTATCTTTTCTTTCCCCGCGAGTTATAAATACTCCTAATCATGAGCATACACAAAAAAAAAAAAAAAAAACCGGTAATCACAAGCAGTTTTTTCCTCTTGTGAAGGATCTACAAGAAATATATGTCCCCAGAATTTGCCCCGAAACAATTCACGTCTCGATCCCTTCGCCTCTCGATCGCGCAGAAAAAAAAATTAATTCATTAAAAAATAAAATAATAACGCGACAGCAACGGAAAATCTGAGCCACTAAACGTCTTCAAACTCAGCCGCTCCATTCTATCCTCGTCGCGAGCACCAACGGATTCATCACTTCCCGAAAAACAAAAAGGAATCGAAAACATCCCGACGCAAGTTTTGGCTAGATCGCCGCTGAGTAAAACGCTCGCAGGCAACAGAAGAAATGAAAAATAAACCAGAACGAAATACAAAAATCATGCGTCCGCCACCAGAAACTCAGACTTCAAATCACACGAAATAATTTCGACAGGCATATTTGTTTTCAACAGTGCATCATTCGCAAAATGAGGAATGCATCAATGACACACCCAATAGCAAAGACCCCATTATTCGCTAATTCATAGCCAAGCCAGAGGATCTTGATATTAGATACACTGTCAAAGCAAGGGCTTCTTCTGATTACTTCTCTTACGTTAGCAACTTTAATGGCCAGTTTTCTTTCAAGGGCAAAAACACGAGATTTGAAAACAGTCGAATCAAATTTGAAATGATTTCACGAAGCCAAAATAATTCGGATACCTGCAAAAAATTATTACAAGCTAATCCACATCGAATGAAATCAGGCTCACAAAATTCAAAGAGGATGGTTTACTTTACGAGATGAAGGACTTTAATCGGCATGAGAAATTATCCATTCGCGGAAGATTACAGTATTTATCTCTAGAGATTATTAAATCGGTTCAGCGCATGAGTTTATCTCGGAGGGCATTCACGGTAAAGGTGAAATCTCACGCCAAAGTGCAACAAAACCCATCAGAATTGATTCGACCGGAAGAGTTTACAGAAATTTAAGCCAAGTGGCGAGGCTACGTCTGAAGAAGAAAAGCAATAATATGATCATTTATCAAAATCACAAACGCGAGAAAAAGAGAGAGGCTCAGGGACCGTCGTCGATTATGCACGTGAACACGAAAAAATAAAACCACATAAAACCGAAACGGTGAGTTCCCAAACGGAAGGATCACAGATTTTTCGGCGCAAAAAAAAAAAACACTCTTCAATTGTTTCCTTCCAGCAACTCTCCAATCCCCGCCCTTGCCAAAAAAAAAGAGAAGAACACTCGCTTCCATCTCTTTACACCTCATTTCTTGGTCAAGACTTATTCGGACACGATAAAAAGTCACGTGCACATCTATACTCGAAGCAAAGCTATCACCAACGAGACAATAACTTTCTTTCTTCTTCTTCTTCCAACCAATAAATCGACAAACTTTCAAAAACAAAACAAATGTACACCGGTCTCTTGTCGGTGACCATTTCGCAGTTTCCGACGACGAGCAGTTCTCACAAGGACTCGCTTCGTGAAGCTACAAAAACTTTCTCGGCAAATGGATAATTGTGAGACCAACATCAATTATGGTTCAAAAAGGAGTGCGAGTTTCCATTTGAGGCGCAAGAAATCATCCAGGCTTTCGGTCAAATATCTGAAATACATCTTTCCTATACTGTACATTGAACGAAGAGGGAGAAAACGGGACATTTCCCGAGTGTGTCGAGGTGAGAACGCAATCTCGAAGGAGAGGCAAAATGGGCACGTTTTGAGAGCGGATAAAAATTTGGAAACGGATAAAGTTTTGGTTATACGGTTTCATATCGACAAACAAACAAACAAACAAACAAAAAAACACTTAAGGAGGATCTGAACGGGAGCGATTAAAAAAAGACCCACTCCCCGAATTTCTTTCCTCTCTCTCTCTCATTTCCTCTTCTTCCTCCTCCTCTCAAATCTTCACCGTCGAAATTCGGTTACGGAGGCCGATACAATTTTAAAACAGGGTTCTCGCTCAAGAGCATTAAATTCATTTTTTCTTTCTTTCTTTTCCTTTTTTCCCTCTCGCTCTCGGAAAATCGGTGGCACGACGGGGTTACGTGCTTCGCTGCGGCGGCGGCGAGGATCCACAACGCGCGAAAGCGTGTGGTTCCGCAGGCTGGCAGTTGAGGAAGTCCCAGATCAGGATCGTGTCGTCGTGCGAGCTGCTCACGATCTGAAACTCGTCGAACTGCAACCGAAAAACTCGGCCAGTATGTTCCTATAGAGAGAAAACAAAAACACAATGAATTACCCCACATCGAAAAAAATAACATCCAATCCAGAAATGATTAATATGACGAAAACACTTGATTGCCGTACACAGACGTACTCTCTACAACGAAATTCAAGGGAGCAGAAAAAAATCGAAAATTTCGCTGCAGAGAACCCATACAACAGGGAGAAAGAACCCCACGGGACCGAAATAAAGTTTGTTATACAGAGAAAATCGTTGTACAGAGAGTCAGTCAGTCTATAAAATATTACCCCCGAGATTTTTCAGGGGCACAATGAAAATTTCATTGAAATGCGAACACAGTTGAACTTCGATAACTCGAACCTCTGTATGTCGAATACCTCCCTATGTAATGTCGAAACGTTTTCAAGTCCCTGTCCGAATTTCTTCAGAAACAATGAATAAAATCCTCCTTAACTGGAAGGCGTTTCCCCCCTCGAACCTCCATAAGACTAATTTTCGGAAGGCCTTTTCGCTACTACAGTACTTCATATGACACAAGAAAGATGAAAGAAATGAAAATTTAACTTCTTACGTTTTGAAATCAAGTGGAAGACGAATTGGGGAAAATGAACCCTTGCCTTCAACTTCAGCATCCAGTCAGCTCATTTAAGAAGCAATATTATGGCCCAGAATATCCCCAATTACAATGTCTCGCAATTCTTCATATTTAATAATAGAAAAAAACAACTGTTTCCTTGACTCGAATTTTTTCGTTGGTTCCTCGAAGTTTGACTCGGAGGGGTTCGACTGTATCATCCTTTCAAGAAACCTAACACTTTCGACCGAAGTTCGGCTTTCCCCAGAAAAAGAAAAATGGTGTCACATAATCTTTACTCTTCGCCTTCAGTCAATGACTCCTGAATTCAAGTGCCAAAGGCTGACCATATATTGATTTCAAAATTTCAATTCCAAAAGAACTGAAGAAAAGAAGCGCTGGATCATTTTGCAAACAGGCGGATTTCCTGATATAGACGCATAATTACGCAAATTTCATAAATATTGCGAGCGCATGGAAAAGTATTGTCGGAATAATTTCCTGTGCTCGCTTCTCTCAATTTCCGCACAATAAATTTTGACACGCAAGGTATCACGCATTCGCACAGCAGTTTCACAATACCTCAAAAATTGATCCGAACTACATCATTTTTAAGAGTTTAAAACCCTAAAATCTTACAGGATATCGGAAGAAATCATGTCACTAAAGGTTCCGGAAGTTTTATTTTCTTTCACACGCGCTTAAGGTCCTTTCTTCAATATGGTACGTAATGGTATATGGTTAAAATGAAACTTGCCGAAAATCTCAAAGAATAATCAAAGATAGGAGGGGGAAAAAATCGTGAAAACTGGAAGACGCTTCCCACACACCCATCCCCAATGAAGGTCACTGAAAAGATGCCGCACTTTTCGAATTCTACAAATGCTGTACTACAAAATACTATACCCGAAATTTTCGCCAGGCGACCTTAACCTACGTTCATTCTCTAACTCAAGAGTTTTTCCCACCTCTTCTACATTCGTTCTCAACTTTTTAATTCACACGTCATTTTCTACTCGGACACTTCAAAAACTTCAACCTCTCGTCGACTCAATTAATTTCCACTAATTTTGCACGCGATGGACGCTGTAGAGTACGATCGGCCAGGAACCTCGGGGAACCAAGAATTCAACAACCTTCACCAGTACCAGTATGTTTTTTAGAATATCATTCATCAAAAATCTATCTATCTAAGTTGCTTCCCGCGTCCTGCGTACGCACCAACTTTCAGCAGGTTTTGGCCCCAAAAAAAAAAAAACTTATGGAGCAGGGAACCTGTCCTGGAGGTACCCAGTTCAATCCCACCTATGGGCAGATTTTTTTTTGAAATCGTTTCCTTTTTTTATTCATAACTTGCTCAATTTTCAAGTTATTTCAGCCAAAAAAAATTGTAAATTTGTAAAAATGCATTGTGCATCCAACAAAATTTTAACAATTTTAATTGCTGCAAAACATAAAATGTTATGAGGAGTTGAACTCGAAAGTCGGACTTTTTTCGTTTCCTATGGTTTTGACTTTAGAAATTTGTCAAACATTCAATTTCAACTCAATTTCCAAATTTTTTAAAGTTTTCAGAGCGCACAGATGTTTTCTAAATTTCAGTTTTTCAAATTTTTTAAAAGCTTCAAAAATGAGTGAGATACAATGAAAAAGACAAAAACATTTTATTGAAATTATATGAAAATCTACAAAAAACTTTTTGTTTTTCTACATGTAATAAATTCAATTTTGAATAAATCTGAACAAACAAAGCAGGTAAATTTGTAAACATCTCCATGCTCAATATCCTGCAAGAAATTTGTAGATTGCATGAAAAGAAAAAGAGTTACAGGGAGTTGAATGAAAAAAATCGGAAATGTTGTTAACAATTTTTCAGTTTAAAAATTTGTGAAACTGTGAATTATTCACAGAAAATTAATTTCTTTGCAGCAAATGGAAAAGTAATGCAGTTTTCTAAATTTACTTTTTTAATGCTGCAAAATTTCAAAATTTGACCAAGTTACAAACAAAAACACAAACATTTTTTTGATATTGTACAAAATTCAACAAAAAATGTTTTGATTTTTCACATGTACTAAATTCATTTTTCAATATATCTGGATGATCAAAACTTTGAAATTTGTAAAATTTTACTGCGCATTCAACAATAATTTTAAAAGTTAAATTGCTCCAAAAAAATGTTATGAGGAGTTATACTTAAAACTTTGAAAATAATTTGTTTCCCAACCTTCTAAATTTAAAAATTAACCACATGATTTCTGTGAAGCCAAACTCAAATTTTTTTAAAGGGTGGATGCGCAATGAAATTCTACACATTTCACTGAATCCCACTTTTAAAAATTTGAAAAATTGATTGAGACTATAAACAAAATTGTAGACATTTTTAAAAAAATTGAGTGAAAAACATGGAAAATTCCTGTTTAAATGTTAATTTTTAACTCATCAAATTTTCTAAAATGAAAACCACATGCCATTGCAAATACAGCTGCACAAAAATGTGTGAATTTCAGCCAAATGAAAAAAAAATCAACCAAGGTGAATGATGTTTTGACTTTAAAAATGTGTCAGAAATTCAATTTTGACTCAATTTCAAAAATTTTGAAGATTTTTTAAGCACACAGATGTTTCCTGAATATCCACTCTTTAAATTTTGGAAAAGGTATAAAATTGGGCAAGATAAAATGAAAAATCCAAAAGCATTTTTTTGAAATCAAACAAAAATCTAGAAAAAATGTTTTGGAAACAAAATGCAGTTGTCCAAATTTAATTTTTTTAACGCTTCAAAATATAGATAATTGATGAAGTCCCAATCAAAAACAAAAAATCTTTTTTTTTTAATTTGTACTGAAAATTGATATAAATGTTGTTTTCTCAAATTAAATAAATTCAATATTCTGTAATTTCCAAAAAGCAATGTGGGTTTAAGGGTGAGATTTTGTGGAGTCCTCACCCTCTGTTCCTTAGGGGGGGGGGGAGGGGGTTCCTGGGAAGGAGTTCAGGAGGGGGAAAAATCTCCTTTCAACATCTGAATGATGAA
This sequence comes from Notodromas monacha, assembly GCA_905338405.1. Lineage (NCBI taxonomy): Eukaryota > Metazoa > Arthropoda > Ostracoda > Podocopida > Cyprididae > Notodromas > Notodromas monacha. The sequence continues at coordinate 101,023 of CAJPEX010000446.1, forward strand.
AATGAAAACCACATGCCATTGCAAATACAGCTGCACAACACTTTTGAATTTCAGCAAAATGAAAGAACCATTGACCTGTGCACCAGTTCACTAAATTAAATCTACCACAAACATGTGTGGGTTTAAGGGTGAGATTTTGTGGGGTCCTCACCCTCTGTTCCTTAGGGGGGGGGGGGGGGGGGTTCCTGGGAAGGAGTTCAGGAGGGGGAAAAATCTCCTTACAACATCTTAATGATGAAAATGAAAACCACATGCCATTGCAAATACAGCTGCACAAAATTGTTGAATTTCAGCAAAATGAAAAAATCAATTTTTAACTTCATCCAGGCAAAAACAATTCCAAATTTCAAGAATTTGACTGAGTATCTAATGATGATTTTTAAATTGAAAGTGCTTCTATAAAAAAAGGTATGATTTAAGCATAACATTTGGAATTTGAAAGTTTACCCAAAAATTTATGTTCTACCAAACTCAAACTTAGGTAGTTAGGTTATAGTGTAGGGTAGGTTGTAGTGTAGGGTAGGTTCTAGTGTAGGGTAGGTTGTAGTGTAGGGTAGGTTGTAGTGTAGGGTAGGTTGTAGTGTAGGGTAGGTTGTAGTGTAGGGTAGGTTGTAGTGTAGGGTAGGTT